>BMAC01000229.1:1416801-1448564 GCA_014905375.1 Phtheirospermum japonicum
TTCAAATTCTAATTTACACGGGGCTTGTAATTTGAGATGAACCCAATTGTTATAATTTTTCTCGGTATTATAAACCAAAAATATAATGTCCCCAAAATCGACCCAAATCAAGAGATTCCCATAGCTACAAAGACCAGTATTAGATTTACCTTGATGTCCAATCGGCACCTCGATTAATTATTCCTTGTTATAGAGCTTGTGAAGTTATTGTCCCGCTGCGTTTGTAAGCAGTTTTCTCGTCCCGCAAAGTAGAAGGGATGTACGCAGAATTTTAGGCCCCGCTCCGGAATATGGTAACTTCCCCATTAAAATCCACACAATAGAATATATGATTTGATATGCTCACATGATGATTATAGTATTTTGAAAATAAAAAGGAATCATGATAATACATTATGATTTTCTCAAAAGAGAAGCAAGAGTATGAAGGGGACTATCTACTTGTGTATACTATATGTTGGGAATCGGTGATCAGAGTCGCGCAGCGGAAAACAAAATTTTTTAAATAATTGAATCGAATTTAATTGACGACGGCCCATTTTGTAATCAATTAATTCAAATAATGTTTAATTTCTTTAATTAATAGAAATAATTTGATTTTCGCAAAATCGAACGAGCATGATAATTTCTATTAAACATATATATATAATAATTATATATATATATATATATATTTATATATATTAATATATTAACATTATATATAATAATTATATATATTATTATATTAATCATATATTAATAATTATATATATTATATATATACATAAACCATTTACAATATATATATATATATATTATATATCTAACAGCATGCATGTTATATATTTATGTATGTGTCACAAACACTCATACATACTACAACACACACAGCATATCATATATATATATATAGTTATATATTAAATGGGGAAAAATGCATAAAAATTAAAAATCATAATAATGAATTTCAATATCCTTGCTCGAAAGCATGCTCATGAATCGGCATATTTCTTTCGTCATATGTGGACTTAATTGTGTGAATGTTGATTTTTATTTATCAAATTAAAGTGGTGAACTTAAATTTTATATAAATCTATTATGATAATAATAGATTTTTGGACAATTTTGGTGATGTATATAAAAATGTAAATTTTTATATATTTTTCCTAATTATATCTTCTTTCAACTAAATGTTTTTTTGAATATTAAATGGTTGCCAATTTTATATTCAAGAACAACCTCCAAACGAAAATAAAACATGAAGAAAATGGACAGTGCATGCGATTGATCCCGGGACCTCAACATTACACGTAGAGGTTCTTAACCACTGCGCCGTTGATCTTTTGTTGTACATTATATGCATGAACAATATTTTTATATAAAAAAAGTATAGTATATATAATATTAGTCCAGTGGATAAGAATACGGCGGAACCATCTAGGGCGGCCGTCCAACCCCGCCATGTGCTGGATCCGTGGCTGCCTCCGTCCGATTGTTACCATGACTAAACAGAGCACTTCCAGATCTCATTTCCCACCAAATATTACACAAATAAACATGTGATATAAATAAACTGAACTCAGAATCAACCCATGCTTTAAGTACATGCGAACTCATATGTTAATGCTCTTGTTTAACCCTTTGTTTAATTTTTTCCGGGAACACAATCTGAAGGACATGAGGCAGGGTTAATCGTATTTATTAATTATTTCTGACTGAAAAATAATGACATGTGATTATTAAAACACATGTGTAGATATTAAGATCACAAAGTACGAAAATTCATTAAAAAGACGATACAGAAATTATAGAAAAATAACAAACAAGGATAACATTACTTCCGCCACCATTACATAGGTTTTTTTTTCCTTCTCTTCGAATTCCTTCAGTCTCTCCTGCAGACGAGTGTTCTCAACCTGCAGGTGGTCACGGTCCTCCTTGTACGCCTCGCTCTCTAGCAGAATATCAATGATATGGAACATCTGATTGACGTAATCCTTCTTAAGACGAACAGTTTCTGCCTCCAACTCGTCAACAATGTCTGGAATATGCTCATGTCTCCGTTCTCCATGCTCGACATTGTAGATGGTAATAAGCTTGAATGGAGAGATTAAAGGAAGAAGAAATATGAGTCTTGACCGTGTTAGAGCAACTTTAAATAATAATTAGAGTGCGGATGTGAAGAGTCACAATTGCGTGTAGTCCAAAAAGCACGCCTGGCTGTGTGAGAGAAGATTATTGATTGTCTTGGAATTGGAAAGATTGCAGAATATTTTTTTCATCATTTGGTTTAGTAGTACACGTTAGGTTTTCATTATTTGTAATTATTACATTTTAGAATTAGTGGTGCCTCCTTAATTATTTGTAGCACCAGTTTTCATTGCTGCGCATCATAACACTGAATTGTCCGGAAAATGCATTATAAAGAAAAATGCATTCGTCTCACTAAAAATATCTTGTTCATGAAATTTATATTATATCATACAAACTATTTTGGTGTTTTTTTATCATCTTAATTTCATTTTCTTGTAATATTAAAAAAAAATTAAAATACAAGTAGATCTTTGGTAATTTTTTCTGAACACCTAAAATGATCAACACAAATAAAAAGCTTATCCCCGAAAACGATAATGAGACTTCTCGTTATTTTGGCTAAAGTATACATGATAATTGAGTAATTAATAAATATTAATTAAGGCATATATTGAAAATGTTGTCAAATATAGGAGCCTGCTAACACCATGCCATCTTTATTTTGTAAAGTTATCCAATATAGGCGTCCAAAATGGAGAACTGAGTTGATTTGACATTTCCCCTCAAAAATCGCACCTAATATTGTTTCCAACTACCCCAAACTGATGTAATAACGTGAATGTTATAAATTAGTGATATGCTTTTATTGTGTGCGGTCAGCGAGATAAGCACTAATTTTTATTATATTTCCTTTTGGCCATTCAGCATTACTTTAAAAACCAAGTGATTTATTTGTTCCTTAGTTGTCAGGTTATGTTGATTTCAAATTTGTATTAGATTTTATATTAATTTTGAAGTTTAACACGAGGAATTATTTCAATACATGTATTGCCCTAATCTTGTCGTCTGCATAATAAAAATACCTCTTCCAATTGGGTTTTGAAAATTTGTAGTGCAACTCTATAAATTTTTAAATAGATTTAAATAGGTAATTGAAAAAATGATTAGTAAATGAACAATCCTAATAACATATAAAAATTAATTGAAAATATGTAATTTTAAACATGTACATGATTGTAATTCGGCACTAACGAGACAAAGTCATCAGCTGCATTATACAAACGTTTTGTTTTATATCAACTAGCCATCTTTAAATATCGGTCGTCAACTATATCTCATGTGATCCCGAATTACTCAGCAATTATTTATTAAATTCAATATGATTAAAAGGAGACCCATCATATTTAAGACTCGTGTAATATGTAATGGAAAATTATGGTTCAATTCGTTTCCGTTTATTGATATAATTTTCCGCGGACGACATTAATTTGCCCATGCACACATGTAGTGTGTTTATCAGTGCATTGTATTGACAATTACCCATCAATTAGGCACTCTAAGCAAATAATTCACCAAATAATAATTGAAAATAACTACCAGCTATCAGATATCAATTCATCGGTTATCATCCACCATCCATAAACCATCAGCTCTCAGAACATTAAGTGAGGTCAACAAAGAAGGGCCTAGCTGATTGATTGTCAATTTACCGGTATGGGCTTCATGCAAAAAAATATAAACTAATATAGATTAAAGATGGAAAAATACAAAAAATAAATGAATATACATGTGATTATTTAAAATAAATAATTATAGTCACAAATAAAACTTTCATTATTACCAAAAAAAAGCGGCTTGTGAACATGACTTTTATGTAAGATTAATATGATTTCACGAGCTTATTATTTGTTGTTACAAAGCAGTCTGGAAGAGCTTACTGTGATGGATTAAGCTACGAGTACTTCCAATAACTACCACCCGGTGAAGTTCAATGAGGTGTATGACGCACGCGCTGCATGAAAGTTGAGCACAACGTCTTATATATCCAATAACAAAACTAAGTAAAAATTAATTGTGAAATGGGAATCATTTTTATTTTAACTTTTAGGCTGATTGGTAATAAAAAAGAATAAGCTCCTGATAGCTTATTCTGCCTAATAAGCTCTTGTTTAGAAAAAGCTACAAATCGTAACTTTATTCTAATAAGCTCCTGCAATATTTGGTAAAATTAATCTTCACTCAGGTTCTATAATCAACTAATTTACCAAGCACTAATTGAAAAACCGTTAAGTTATCAACTATCATCTATCAGTTATCAGTTATCAGTTATCAGCTATCAGCTATTTGAATCAGCTCAACCAAGTAGGGCCTAAATCAATAGATAAAATTGCTTTTATGAGATCTCATTATTAAGGAATAAAAGGACAATATGTTATCCCATTATTTTATTTTTTTAATTAGCAATATTTCAATTGTATATTTTAATTACGTAGGGAATAAAAAAAGGATTCAATGACATAAATAAGCATGCAAATATCATTCAATCAATTATTATTCATTATTTATTTTAAATTTTTGAATAATTGTGTCATGAAACTTTTTTGCGATTAACCATTCACCTTTTTATTTTATTGTATAGTCCCTTTGTATGGATTACATTTTATTTTAACTAAATTCAACACTGTTTTGGTATATTACCATTTCAATCATCCACCTGAAAAGATTAATTGCCCGATCAGTATTTGTATGAGCACAACTCTAGTAAAGCTGAATAATCTTATTATACCTTAGTCGAATTATGTTGTATTTTTTATTGTGTATCACAATTTATTTAGCTTAATAAATACAAAATTAGTATTGGTATATTATAAATATATTATTTGAATTAAAAATCAATGAAGTCACAAAAATCATATATATTATATGTAATATAAAACTAACCATAAACAAATTTAAAATTTTCTTTAAATATTATGAATTATATATAATTATTTAATAAGAAAGAACGAACAAAAGTTATAAAATCATGACATTTACTATAATTTAATTAAAATATTGTATATATAAGACTTAACTGATCTCCACTTAAACAGCGTTATCTTATTTTTTCATCGTAAAACATATATTACGTCTTCATTGTTTATAGTTCTGCAATTAAAGTGAGATTATGTGTTCATTTTAATATGCAGATTAAAAAATATTTCTTGTTTAATATATATTAGAATAATATATATTTAACAGCTCACAACCAAAATTCATCACTTGATATAACACCACGCTTTGTCCTTAAGTTGCTCTTACCATCCAAAAACGGATCACTACCAAAATTCATCTCCTTCCTTTAAATACACGATTATTCTTATTATAAGAACCGAGACCTCGAAAAACACACCCACATGCAACTACATGCAAACTTCGTCGGATCAAAATCTTTGTCGGTGATAGTTGTCCAAATATGTTTTTCTATGAGGTTCATTAATGAGTAATTATTTACGGGTATTAAAAAACTGCAACTGGTAAAAAAAAAGGATTTTATAAAATCATATTTTATACTGATAATTCATTGATAGATCCGTACAGAAAAAAAAAGCCCAGAAAAAAAGCCCAGAAATAAAGACTAAAATACGAAATACAACTTAATTCATGTGAGATTACACATGCTTGTCTGCCTTCTCCTCGAACTCCTTCAATTTCTCGCACAGGCCGGCGTTCTCAACAAGCAGCTGATCCCTCTCCTCCTTGTAAGCGTCCATCTCCGTAATTATGTCCATGATGCTGAACAGTTGATCGATAAAGTCCTTTTTCAAGCGGAAATTCTGAGCCTCCAGTTGTTCAACATGGCTAGGACAGTGATCGGAGTCACTGCTGTCAGAGCTAGACATTGAAGATGATAAACTAATTTAAGGAGAAAATCAGATGAGAAGGAAAGTGAGGCATGACAATGTGAAAGCTGCCTTAAATAAAAGTTTGATAGCGGATGTGAAAAGTCATTGGTTCGGAAGCCCAGAAGACGCGTACGTGTTGTGTGAGACGTATCAAGAGCATTGTCTTGGACTTGACAAAGTGCAGCACAATATTTTTTGCTTGATTAGGTTTATTAATTAAAGATGGGTATTAAATATTTGAAATGATTAATGCTGCAGGGTAACTTTATTTCTCAGTACAGTATACTAAATGGTTTATTACGTATTGATTCTCTCACCATATTTCTGAACATATGCACATCCATGTATGCAGTTGAGCATATTCCTTCACGTATTTTGATATTTCTACCAACAGTTTACCAATGTTGCTGTTGTATTACTGAGTTGTTCGTAAATCATAATATATAAAATTTGCGTATTTTGAAAATGAATACGGTCAGCATTTTGAGTAAACTTTAAATGGTTATGGTGTAATTAATAAAGATTAATCGAGGCCAATTTGGGTAATCTTGTCAAATATAGGTGCAAAGTAAATGCAACCCGTCGTTTATCGTGAAAGTTATCCAACTTTCACGCCCAATATGGAGACATTGAATGGTTTGACCTTTCCCCTCACACATCGATTCAAATATTTTTGGCAGCTACTCAAACCTTATAAAATTCAGATTAAATTGATTTCAATTTTGAACTTAAATTCCATATTAAATTTCAAATTTAGTTATGATGAGTTTATAGGATTGTAGTGCAAATATTGAAAATTATATATAGAATTAAATTGGTGAAGGAAACATTAAGTAATAAAACTCTTACCATCCACAAATAAAGGCTTATAAAAAAAACATTAACAAGGTAAATTTAATATGATCGTGAATTAAATGTAATGTTGTTTCATGGTAGAATTCGTTTTTGTTTCTTGTTATAATTTTCATTTCTCCCCGATATTACATGATTATTGAATGTGATATAAAAAAGTCAATGTATAATACTGAATTGTCCAAAAAATGAAGGATAAAGAAAATTGCATTCGCCTTGCAAGATAATCTAATTCACGAAAATCATATTATATTATACTATCTATTTTGGTCCTTTTATCCTCATAGTTTCTTTTCTTTGTAACATTAAAAAAGCTTTTAATGTACTGGTACATGATGAGTAATTTTAAAAGTACAATTAAACTGGTACAACTATTGAATATTTGAAAATTTTCAAGTGCGTTTGCAAATTCGAAGTGCAACTATTGAAATTTATAAATAGCATTAAATAGGTAATGGAAACAATATTTAATAAATCAACAACCCTAACAACATATACTAGTAAATAAAAAATATGTACTTTTAAAGATTTACATTATTGTAATTTGGTATTAACGAGACAAAGTTATCAGCTGCATTATTCAAACGCTCTGATGTAATTTGTGTCAACTAGCATTTTCAATTACCGATCGTCAACTATAACACATGTGATCTCTAATTATTTAGCAGTTATCAGCTAGCTTATCAACTACCAGATAGCTTATCACAAAATTAGTCGTAAGATTAATATTAATCTCAATATGATTAAAAGGAGACCCATCATATGTAAGACTCGTGTAATATGTAATATGAAAATCAGATACCAACTATCAGATATCAATTCATTAGTTATCATGCACCGACCGTCAATTATCAACTCTCAAAACAATAAATGAGATCAACCAAGAATGGCCTAGCTGATTGATGGTCAATTCACCATTATGGAATCCATCCACAAAATTGGTCTTTTGTTACATGCTTTTAAGTAACATATACAAAATTGGCACTTGATTTTTTTGTTTAATTTATAACCAATTAAAAGTATAAATAGAATAACAAAATCCGAAGACCAATTTTAATTAATTTTGTTAGTCTTAAATATAAATAATCATTACATCAAAACAATAGTTAATGTACAATAGTCTTGTATCCAATCAACCGCTCTAGCATGGAAACAATCCATCTCTTTATTTACTAGAATCTACAACAAAATAATTCTAATAAAAATTATATATTCAAATAGACACAAAAGATTATGATAATTATTGAATATATAAACATATTTTTATGATAATAAATAAGTAATTACATGTAAATGTACAGAATTACGTTTAACGTATATTTAAAAAAAAAAAAGCACAATTGCTCAGACGGGCTCCGCGCAGGCCCTAGCCAATCCAATTAAAGATCGAAGCCCGAGTCCGCGCCATGTCCATCAAGCAGTGCAATTCGTAGCCCAGTTAGGCCCAATAGTGATTCCCCGGCCCAGGGGTTGATTCCAAGAGTCCCAAGTAATGTTCGGTATTTTAAGGTGCAATAATTCCTACACACCAAGCCGATGTGGGACAGAGTTTAATAAGGAAATGTGTGCACAGACACGGACCATCTTTGCCACTCTTATAAAAGATTTTTCCTGGAGTACAAACCCTAATCCACAGTTGATTCATCGACAATAAAACCCTAATCGCCACTAAAAAAATATCCCGGCCGCTGTCTCGTGTTAGAGAGGAGACGATAGATCAGTCTAATTGAGAATATTTATCCATACAAGATTTTGATACACCTCATTCTCAAGAGCGTTACGTAATGACAAGTGATTCTCCAATTACTGAAAATATGAGATCTTATGAATCGAAATTCATTGAAAAGAAGAAATGTCATCATGATATTGAAGCAGATGTTCTCACATCCATGTCAAATGATCACTCAGCGATGAGGTTCTGCAGATGCAGTCTAAGAAAGGTGTCATGTTGATATAATCCTGAACATCATGATTCTTCCAGTTTGATGTCCAATTTTTTCATTGACATATCCTCGCTATTTCAATTTTTATTTCTGTATTAGTGTGCATGTATTTGTGTTGTTATTTACTTCTGTGTCAGATTGGGTACAGATTAACATTACAGAATGCTGTCCATTGACTCATATGATTATTGTTTTCTGCCGTAGATCAATAAGGACTGTGGGTACTTTGTCTGGATCGATCTGCCCCTGTCACCATTCCAAAGGAGTTGTTTTGTGAAATTGAAGGCCAAAAGACGTCCTACAAGAAAAATTAAAATGAAAGGATGTGACGGAAAAATTACTTTCCGATAGGATTCATTATAAGGAGGCTGAACTGCATAGAATGCACGAGGATTAAACAAAAAGGTTGAAAGAATTGGATAATCAAGCCATTCTGAGTGCAGATATACAGTCGAAGTTTGAGGCTGCCAAGATTAGAAATCAAAAATTGGAGAAACAACAAAAACTTATGATCAATATGCTTATTGTGATGGCGATTAGTGTTGCATTCACCAACATGTTTAGGGGAGGAGATGGAATTGAAATTGTTGGTCGTATGCTATTGTAAGGCAACGTTATCTTGTGTGCTAGTATCATATGAATTCCTCTAACATTGAGATTGAATTGGTTGAATAACCAATCTAGTTTTTATTTTATTTCGAGTTTGACTATGACACGGACACTATTTGAATTTCGTTCATTTATGGCATATTTTTAAGACGGTAAATTTGAAATTCAAAATATTGGTTATCAGTCGTTGTGTGTAATTTTAAAGCTATTATATATATTCAACTCATCTTTTCTGTGCATTGAATTAAGCTTGTGGTTTTGATTTTGTACATGTTCAATCATGAACTAATAAACGCATCCAATTCTGTGCATGTTCAATCATGAACTAATATGTCAATTCATATTTGAACGGGTGAAATTTTTTAATATTGTATTATTATACATTATTTAGTTAAACTAATTATATGTTAAACAACAACATTGTAGCAATTTTGACCATAAATGTCAAATAATGACAGAAATTGAACATTGTGTGAATCGTAATTTGGAATTTTGAAACCAATGAATGTTGACATTCATTGTTTGAATCTAAAATTACCAACCAATGTACAAACATAACATTATTGTTTGCGCGAATTGGATAAAAGTTGATTCGAGATCGATTAGGATTTGAAGCCGTCGAACTGGTTGATACCGGCATTTATCGATTGTGATAGCCGGTGTCAAACTCGTCTACATACAAAATTCCAGCTTGTATTATGAGCTGCCGAATTAGTAGAAAGCTTTAAAATAAAACTCTAATTTTATTTTTTAATATACAAGATAAATCTCTAATTTATTTTTCCAATTCAGCTTTTATTATAAGCTTAAATTAGTGTAAAGCGTTATTTTTTCCATGAATCAACAGACCACAATCCAGTAACACATCCTTCACTAAAATTATTGTTCTAGCAACCCTAATCACAATTTGCATCACCAGTGTCAAATATATGTATAGTAACCTAATCCTTCACACGATTACACGTATATACACACGACCGGGAGCATATCTCTAACGCAGGCCGCACAACACAAGAGTTTGAAATCCAATACGACATATTACTCTACAAAATAAATCAAGAGATACACTGTGTTTTCAGCAAGAGTGTGGGGAGCGTTGTTGAGAAAATACCAATTAACTGGTCTCCTCATCTGATTAGTTTGACGTACCGTTTTCTATCTATCGAAAGTGTAGATAATGAAAAGGTTGCTTTCGGTATAATTATGATATACTGCGCGCTTATGATCAATTTTTTGTGTTTTCATTCATCCTCCTTTATGTTCGATTGAATATAGTGCCTTGTTTTAGTTTTTTTTAAATATGTTTTAGGGTTCAGTCTCCTTCAAAGGATGTCGGAGTCGGACGTTAAACTGGAAAACTCACAGGACGAGGAGGGTTTTTCTCCAGGTAATGCACAACATGCTATCAACAAGGGAAATCAAAGAGAAATAACCCTAGACGAGGCAACAGTTAGGGATATGGTTTTTGGTTCCAGCGAGGAGGCAGAATCATTTTATGTTGACTATGGGAGGCAAGTGGGTTTCGATGTTTGGAGAAGCCACTCACATATCAAAAAGGTTGTTCTGAAAAACATGATATTTGAGTGCGTTTGTGCGGGGCTAAGGAATGAAACAATTCGAGAGTGTAAACGACTTCGAAAAGAGAGGGTAAACAAGAAAGGCAATTGCCCTGTTAAACTCCGCATTGTACACGACATTGCAACTGGGTCGTACAAGGTTTCCGATTTCCAACCTGCTCACAATCACCCTCTAGAAACGCCGGAAACAGCAAACCGTCTCAAGTGTAACAGGCATGTGATGTTAAATTCACTTCATTTTTATGAAACATAATGTTGTCGCCATGAGTGAAATTGGGTTAACTTAATTATTTTTTTTTCCACAATACCAACATAGACAATTATCATCATCACATATCGTCGGGTCGGGTGACCAATTCAAAAAAAATTATCACTAAAATTTATTTGTAAAAAAATGCATATATGATATTCACTGTGTCCATAGACTTCTCTGAATATGTGTCAATTGTATCGAATTTTTATCAAGCAAAATGAAATGAATAAGAATTCTTGCAGATACATATCGGCACCTCAAAAGGCGATGTTGAGTTTGCTACGGGATGCAGGCATCCGCCCATGCCATAGTTTCAATTATCTGCAGCAGGTTGATGGTGGTCCATGCAATACTACGTTCGACAAGAAGGCAGGATATAATTTCTTAGGGAAGCAACGAAGTGACACTGTTCAGAACGGGGACATCCAAACTGCGCTTTCCCTTTTCGAAGGGATGCAGCTGAATGACCCAAACTTGTTTATCGAGAAAACATGCATCGACGATTCATCACTGAGCAGGTTATCTTGGTGTGATGGTTTCTCCCGGACAGCATATGGTAAGTTTGGCGACGTGCTCATTATGGATAGTACTTACAAAACGAATACCTATAACTTTTAGTTGATCATTTTATCGGGAACTGATAACCACAAGAAAAATATTATATTTGGAGCTGCATTGATGTATAACGAGATAGCTGAATCCTATGTCTGGTTGCTTAAGGCATTCCTTGCAGCTATGGACGGGAAACCCCCAGTTTCAGTTGTCACAGATCAAAATGAATCAATGCGTCACGCAATAAAAGCAATTTTCCCTAATGCAGTGCACAGACTATGTGGTTGGCATCTGAATAGAAATTGTGCTCAGAAGGTGAAGGTACATGAATCTTGCACCGTATTTTCCAGGTTAATGATGGCGAGATGGTCTGTTCAAAGTTTCGAGCGTGAGTGGCAAAGAGAGATCGAGAAACATGGGGTTGCAAATAGCAGTTGGATTAAGGAGACCTATGATATAAGAGAAAATTGGAGCGAGGTGTACCTACGAGGTCATTTCATGGGAATGACTAGGACAACACAACGGGCAGAATCTTTAAACTCTCTATTCAAGAGCCTAGGCAAATCCGGAAGCACAATTACCGAGTTCCTACGTCATTTCCATAAGGTACTCGTCTCAATGAGAGCTACATTTTTAAAAGAACAAACTGAATCTGTGCGCACGCCACCAACGATACGACGTACTGCTGTGCTTCACGGCCTCCTTCATCACGCTGCAAGTATTTATACCAGATCCATATTCGAGGATGTCGAAAGAGAAATAATGAGGGAGCAAGGTCTGATAGTTGTTGAAAAAATTGTAGATGACGATAGCCTACGCACATTCACTTTGGAAAAATATGGGTCGGAATATAAAAAACAGTGGTCGGTGAAGGTTGATGTCACAAAAGGTACATATCTATGCGACTGCATGATGCTAGAGTCAGATGGGTTGCCATGTAGTCATCTCTTCACTGCATTCAAGAATATGAATCTTCAAGCAATACCTGCTGAGTGCGTACGTGAAAGAAGGACCAAAGAGGCTGGGAGGCAGTTGCAAGAGAACCTACCCTTTCTAACAGTGGATCCACAACTGAAGAGGTTTATGGTGCTTCACCAAGAATGCAGTGATTTGTGTCTTAAAGCTTCACAGACCGAGTCGGCAACCGTCAAGTCTATTAAGAGGGTTCGAAGCACGACAAAAAAGGCGGAGGAAATACTTGCCGATTCAATGCCAACACAAAATTCTAATCTCGCGCATTCGGCCGGAATGCATGACCCCGATAGAATTTCACAACCAAATGCATCTATTCGTGATCCGCAGAAGGTTGGGGCAAGAGGGGCTCCTAAAGCCAAAAGGCAAGATTGCAGATTGTGTGGGTACGTCATATTTTAAATTAAATGTCAATAATCAAAAGCTAAAATATTATGGTTGAAATTAAAAAAACTACTGTGTTGTTTTTCTTTTACAGTAAACCAAGCCATAAATCGACTACTTGCGAAAAGAAGACCGAACTTCATGACACTGCAAATGCCAAAAATGGTACATTAAGCGATGAGGATTATATTCCACTCAACTCCCAGAATCCAACAAAAAAATGAACGGACCGTTGAAGAAGAAAGACGACATGCTAAGATAGAGTGTGAGGTTTGGTTAGTTTGCGTGACGGTAGTGTATTACAGAGAGCTGAATATAGACATTCGAAAAATCATATAGATGATCATTGTTTGCTAATTTTTTATTTTTTACATTACGGTTTTGGTAATTATCGTTTCATATATTTCATGTGCAACTGTCTTATCTTGGACATCAATTGTAAACGTTTAAAAAGTTATTAAATTTTTTTATGCGCACCATTAAAATTGTACAAAATAGGAAACGTGCACAATAATTTGGAAACATACGAGAGACATTTATGAGGGTAGCTTGACAGTGATTGAATTTACTAGTTTATAAAATTGCAAGGTGCAAAATTAAAACAACGGTTAGCGCGTTATCACGAAACCACTATTACAAAAATTATTTTATTTAGAATTTGATAGATTATGTGTTGAGATGACTGCATGCATGTGTGAAGTCGTTATTATCAACTCAATCTTTAAGACGACCTGCGTATACTGTAACATAAAACGAGGAAGTGGAAGCTACTAAACCAGAGTAAATAAATATTACCATAAACCGAATCGACAAAGCTGCACCATAAAAAGTTCCAAAATAATATTTAAGAGTGTGAGGGTAATTTCAAATAACAAATTACACTAATGAAATAACAGTTTTAAAAAAACAACTTGTGATAAGAGGTAAAAAATGCAAACTATAACACAAGAATTAGAAACATAAATGGATATAATAATCGGTGTCATGCACCCCCACACTCTTAATAATATGCCTGATTAGTAGACGGCGTCAGATGTGAAAATTGTCCATCTTCAGATGCTCAATGATACTTTCTCTCTTCACCGACAAGATGGGTCTTAACTGAGAATTGAACAAACAAAATGATTAAGCACAAGATAACACAAGATATAATTTTTAGTTTCATGATCGGCACTCATTGGCCACAACTTGTACAAAATAATTGGTCAAATTAATTAGTGTAATATTCGAGCACAGCACCAACTAGCTCAAATTGTAAAGAATTTGTGGGAAAAAGTGGAGAAACTTGTCTGAAATATTCCGCAAATTACAAGCGTAAATTGACAATATTCTTATGCACTACTGCCGACGTACGGTACAATATTCAGTCGATACGAGGAAAACGGGCACCGAACACAAAACTACGGATTCAAAATTTTGAAATGCCAAGAATTTGTTCCGGTGTTATTAGTAAACTCAACCCAACAGAAAACTAAACTCAGGTCATTAAAACCACATAAGCAGTATAATGTCACAGAAAATATAAAATTTAATGTGAACATGTAATATAAAGCATCCAACAAAATTAAAACAATAATAGAATTTCAAAACACCATTCATGGAGTATGTTACGGCTTCGAACAGGGAATCTACATGCCCAATCATCCATTATTCAAATAAAACAACATTTAAATGATCAGCCGTTAAGCTTTTTACTGGCTTAGAGTCAACAAATGAGCGCGAGTGGAGCAAAGATCAACATCACGAGATTCTCATCGAACAATTTATATGGTCTTCTTCGTGTTACATCGAACAATTTATCGACACGGTTGGTTCAGACATTTTATCAAACAGTTTTGGGGAACTCAACAAATGATTGACTTTGGTATACACTTCTCGACCCATCGACTACTCTACGTAATTTCAACGACGAGGACGCATATATTACACATGGAATAGCCCAAACACCTGTAATTTGATCCAACGAATGGAGCACAGTCAGTGACGAATAATTATACAGATTAGTTTCGTTGAATTATGCATCTCCGTCGCTACGGTCGCCATTGTTTTAGCTGCACCGTCGTTGTGTGATGAGGTCACCGGAATTTCGCCGCCTTATCGCCGCTTTCGGAGCCGCCGTCGAGAGAAATCGGCCGACGGCTGAATTTGCGGGTGAGTTCCTTTAAAATTACCTAGTTCGGTATAAAAAGGGACAAAAATCGACGTATTGGGACCCCTGGCCGTGAAGTAGCTGGCACCATTGTGGGACCCGTTGTGCTTGCCCTCGCCGTCGGCATCCCAATCGATGCCGACCCAATCGCCGGAGAAACCTCCCACGTTCGATTGGGAAGAACAAGTTCACGAGACTTTAATTTTTTTTATTTATTTCATGTATTCAGTAATATAAAATTTTAGGGGTATTTTTTAATAAAATCTAAGGTTCAAGGGTTATGTTATGAATTAGATAAAGATGAAGGACGAAATGAAATTTGGTCAAGTTGAAGGGTTAGGTTATAAATTAAATAACTTTATAATAATAACTTAATATAATTTTACCTTTTTAATATTATTATTTTAAGAGGGTTACTTTGGTAATATATTAGAAAAAAAATATTTTTAATCATAAAATTAAAAAAGTACTACATAGTACAACTGAAACACCCCTTTGTACCACGTTGTACTCAAGATGGGTGGATGAGATTGAATAATAACAGAATTTAGTGGTGTAGAAGGTGTACCTACAAATAGTCAGGTACAACGGGGTTTCTGCAGTTAGAAACACCCTAAAGAGTTTATGAATTAGTGTGTAAAAAGAAAGAAACTAAAAAGAAAAAAAAAATGATAAAGCGAATATAATAACTAAGATAAAAAAGAGGGGTGATGTTTTTAATTCTGTATTTTTGTTTTTAAATTTAATTAATGAGAAAGAGGAAAAATAAAAAAGAAAGATAAAGAATATATGAATTATTGTATAAAAAGAAATAAACAAGAGGAAACTGTTGTAATTAATAATTGTAATAATTATATATTATGTGAATGACCTTCCTACCCCTAAACCCTAATCTTGTACCTATAAAATGGACTCAAGTCCTCATAATAAAGCACACCTTTTGATCACTCTCTTCTCTCATTCTCTCACTCTCCTTTCTCTAGTTTTATAATACGTTATCAGCACGAATCTCTAACCAATTGAGATTGATCAAAAAATAATAGCTTTCAAAACCAAACCTTCATAAATCAAAATAATAGAAAATTTTCTGCGTGATAATTTTCTGCGCAGAAAATTTTCAGAACCGATTTATGAAATTTTAACCGTTGGATCGCTTTCAAATTTTTACAATCTGTTCAAAGCTTATTGAATTACGATCTGAACGGTGGAGATCTTATTTTGATCCATATATGGTTCAATAATGAATTTTGAACAAAACAGTGTTTTTGTTCATAGAATCATCGGTGCATATTTTTTCAAAAGACGATTTCAAACAATCTAACCGTTGGATCAAGTTGATATTTGTATATATTGTTTAAGACATATAAAGGTTAATTCCGAATGGTGAAGATCGGTTTTATTTATTTTTATCATTACCAAAAGGTCGCGGATTTAAAGTTGTTTCCTGAAGAAACGCTATGAGAAATCGGTTTCTTCCACCGTCGATATATTATTGTAGTTTGTGGAGAAATACAACTATATCTCAATATATTCTTTGAATATTATGTATTCCTGAAGAATACTATGAGATCTAAATTGCTCGTCGATATATTATTGTAGTTTGTGGAGAAATACAACTATATCTCAATATATTCTTTGAATATTATGTATTCCTGAAGAATACTATGAGATCTACAATTGCTCGTCAATATATTATTGTAGTTTGTGGAGAAATACAACCATATATCAATATGTTTTATTTGAATAGTATGTATTCTTGAAGAATACTATGAGATCTACAATTGCTCGTTACAACCATAGTCAATATGGGATCTATAACTGCTCTTGAAGAAGAATTTTTTTTATCTATTTATTATTTTACTTTTTTATTTTTTTGTCATGTGTTTTAATTATATCAATTCAAGTTGTTTTTCCTGAAGTAGAAAAACTATATATTATTACGAAAGAATATATGTATATCATGTGATAATTCAATATTCCTGAAGAATATATATGTGTTTTTTTTTAAAAAAGAACCATTCATACTTGTACTTAAATTATATCATAATTCAATATTCCTGAAGAATATGGATTTTTCTTAATCTAAATTAAATTATTGTGATCTTGAAGTATCGCATGTTATGATATATGATACTTATTCCTGAAGGAATTTTAATATTTATGTCTTGTTGACATTATAGTTCTAGATCAAATATTTTTCTTCATGAGATTACCTTTATTTTCTTTCGGGCACTTGATGAAGGAGAGCTTGTCCACAATTTCATCAAACAGTTTTGAGGATCTAGCCACCGGCACATATTTTTCACGAAGAGACTATTCAATTAAGGTACATACTTTCTCTTTTTATATAGATGTTAATCCAAATTTATGTGTTTCAAATATAATTTTCTTTCTTATTCTTAGAGAGTTTTTAATGGATTATATCTTTTATTTTTTTATAAAAAATGGTGGATACAATTAGATAATTCTCTTGATACTTTATCATGTATTTACATTCATGACATTAGAAGCTTTATCATGTTGAATTGATAATCATGGGCAAGCATGAAGCATGATCTATGTATTTTATGCATTTTTATTTTGAGACTTGAAAATTTTACCTATATTTTTCTTGGAATACATTGTATAGTTGTTAATGTGCATTATGTGGTAATTAGAATACTTTTCGTGATGTGATTTTGGTTAAGAGGAGACGCATCCCAAATATTATAGTTAATATGATTCTATTGGGATCTACTTATTAATATGAATTTAGAGTATTCATTTGGCTCAATTTTTGTTATTGTCAATTAGTTAAATGACACAATTTATATGCAAGCATGATAGATCTGAAATAACAAGTTGTGTTTTCTTTTCTTGATAAAACATGTAATCATGTATATTTGCGTGTTATGTGAGATTTATTTTCAACTCATATTTATTGTAGTATTTTTGCGAAATACAATTTCACAATTCTTAATAATCTTGAAGATTATTAAAATATATTAATCTTGGTTTCTGAATAAATGTAATGGTATATATATAGTAATTTCTCAATCTAGTATGATATGTTCATGAAGAACATTACAAGATATATAATCCATATTTTCTGATGAAAAATAATATATAGTATTCCAAAAGAATATTAGCTATGCTCCTGAAAAAATATTTTTTTTATTATATGTCTTATTTATTATTAAAAATATTATTTACATGCCATTGTTGTATTATTTACATTATGATTAAGTTGTTGTTCCTGAAGTAGCACAACTAATAATAATATTTCTTACGAACATTATATTCTCCAAGATATCATTTATATATTTATTTGTCAATTTAATATTATTGAATAATATTGATATATTACTCCTGAAGTAGTGCTATTTATGTCAAATATTCAATTGAATATTTCTTACTTTTGAAAAATGACACTTTGTCGTATGCAATATTAAAAACCAAGTATACTCACGAAGGAGTAACACATCAAATCAATCATTACTACTTATAATGCCCCGAAGAGCATATTTCTTATATAAAACTTATCATTTTTGAAAAATATATACCATGAGTATTATTTATATATTATGGATTCTTATAAATTTTAAAAATTTAAATTTATTGTATTCTTGAAGTAGTACAAATCTCAATAATATCATAAGTAAAGTTTTTGAAATTATTTTGATATGATTTAAAATATTATTTTTGTCAGTTGGGAAAAATGGTTAGAAAGTAAAGATAAACCTCAAAAAATATGAGAGGTCCAAGGTTTAAACCTTTTTCAACACAATTACAAACGGTTAGTGACATCACTTGAGTTACAAACTCATGGTGATATAATTTGGAATATAAATCAACTAGAAGTTTGATTTTCTTTACTTGAAATATCCATAAGAATTTGAGATAATTTATTAGCGAATTAATCTATACTATAAACTAGTACTAAATCAAATATTCCTATATTGACCTGAAAGTTCAATAAAAGCTCTAAAGGAGTTAGAAATTACTTTTTCATTTTGAACCCGAAGTTCAGTATTATCATGATTTGGCATGACTGATATGACCATCCCTGTTTATTAATTTATGAAGAGTATGAAGACTCTTCTATTTATTTTTAATGCTATATGTTCTCAACAAAATTAACCATTAAATTATTACTAGTTTAATTGGAATTAAGTTCCAATAATATTCATATTTTATATTATGGGTGAGATCTTTTGGGCCCATTCACCCTCCTTGTTGACTTCTAGATATTTGGATCCACTAGAAGATTGCATGTGTTATTATCTCATAACCAGAAGTTTATGAGAATAATTGCTCTATTGGCTATGAGAGAAATTACCTTATGTATCTAATAAATACACTTATCATTTGCTAGTAAATTTATTTGCAAAGTTTATTGATGATTTATATTTTGTTGACTGTGGTTGGCAAAAGCAATTGATATGCCTTATGATATTTGTTATATCATTTGATGAGAACAATTTTTGTAATTATGTGAAAAGAATATTTCACAAGTATGCCAAATATGAAAATATATGTGAAACCCCTGTCTATGGCTTACAGTCAGAATCCTCCATCAAAACTTAAACAAGTGCGATATTTGTAATCGCCCCACCACATGTCATGATGGATAGCGAATGCTGAGAACATATCAAATAAATATACATTTTTTTTTCATAATTTGTTAGTAATTGTATATTCTCAACATTAGAGGGAGGATAAACATATGTTATGGTAACAAAACATATGAAATGTATATGTCATGGTAACCAAGAAATATGGAATGCATAAATATAATACTCGCAAAGTTTAAAACAAACCTGAAGTTTGTAACGAGAATTTGCATTTTAGATTACTGACTATAAGGTTATCAATGGTTTTCAATTTTAAAGACTCAAACTTGAAAGTTATATAAAATCCTACAAGAGGATTAAGATGTCATGCCTGAAGCATGGTAACGATTGATTCTAATATATATCCTTTATATGGAGCAATTATTTGTGATGGTCTTCTCATTGAACGTTATACTCCAGTAGAGTAAATAGACATAACAAATTATAAACCCCTAAAGAGGTTCAGGTACCTGATGATAATTTTAGAACAAAGATATCTTGATAAGTTATGCCTATATAATTGGATCAAATAGAATCAATAAGAAAACTAGTTGACTATATTTATACTCATGAGCTCAATGATAGCGAGGAGGGTGTCTTTGAATTAAGTAAAAGTTATTGACATAATTGTTTGGCCAAGATTGAATATGCAATCTTATCGATTGCTATATGTTTGACTAGAAGTTCATTCATATGAAATATTTTGTCAATAATATACAAATAAAGATTTATACTTCAAGAGCATTCTTTTATGTGGTGGATGATATTGAAACATGAAGTTTCATTCAACCGACAATATAGAACAATATCATGAATAAAATGAAATCCTGGAAGGATTTTGATATGCTTGATGCATATTTATAACATTATCAATAATATGATGAGATATACATTGCACTCTTTTTCCCTTAACTGAGGTTTTGTCGGATTACCCCAGTAAGATTTTTAATGAGGTAACATTATGATCATATTCAAGGAATAATGTACTCTTTCTCCTTCACTCGAATTTTTCCCATCGGGTTTTTCCTTGGAAGGTTTTGATGAGGCACATTCTTTGCATAATATTATATTTCAAAATTTGAAAACAAACAAATGATAAACTCGAGAACTACTACCAATTGAAGTCATGGGGAGCAACTGTACTCTTTTTCCTTCGATCAGTTTTTTGTCCCACAGTGTTTTTCTGACAAGGTTTTAATGAGACAACAACACTATAAGTGTGAAAAGAAATATTTCGTATATGACACAACTCATATTTGACTACATAAAAGGTGACAAGACAAGATGTATATCTCTCGAACTTCTACACACAATATTTCCAAATGAATGGCAATATCGATATTCAGCAAATTCGCTCATATGACAATTTGGTGGACTTATTCACGAAAGCATTGCCAACATCATCGTTTAGAAGATTGGTACACAAGATTGGCATGGATCGACTCAAAGATCTTGATTTTCAAGGGGAGTAGGGTTGTACTCTTTTTCCTTCGACCAAATCTTGTCCCATTGGGTTTTCCTAGTAAGGTTTTAACGAGTCAGCATTTTTAAAGTCATTCAAGGGGGAGTGTTGTAATTAATAATTGTAATAATTATATATTATGTGAATGACCTTTCTACCCCTAAATCCTAATCTTGTACCTATAAAATGAATTCTAGTTCTCATAATAAAACACACCTTTTGATCACTCTCTTCTCTCATTCTCTCACTCTCCTTTCTCTTTTCTCTAGTTTTACAACAGAAACTAAAAATAAAAAAATGATAAAGAGAATATAAAAACAAAGATAAAATATATAGAAGAAAAAATCAGCAAGAGTAAGAGTTGAACCATGAACCATTTGAGAAGAGATTAAACACACAAACCACTAAACCAAGTTACATATTTGTAAGTTTTGGGAAGCTAATATATATATATATAGCTACAAATAACAAAAAATTATAAATAATATTATGGTTTTGGAATTTTTGTAGGGGGTCGTGGCCCCCTCACACACTAACGTGGATCCGCCCCTGTTTGGAAGTAACAGTTGATTATTCCCTTTCATGATTCTTTGTTTTTTCTTGGAATAGTATACCAGTGGTGATATAACAATGGACTCATACTGCTTTACATTCTTGATATTCATATATGATGGCGTGCTTCTGGTTTGGGTAAATATTCGCCTATTATTATTATTATTATTATTATTATTATTATTATTATTATCTTCTTTGGTTCTCAGAAACAGTTTTGACTTATATGATTATGTTTTTCAAATTTTCTTTATGGTTCTTAGAAAATGCAATTTTGGTTTGTATGCTAATTTATTTTTCTAATGTTGCTTTGTTTTTTGCTGTAATAATATAGCAGTGGAGCTGTAACAATGAGATCATTTTGCTTTATATTTTTATTTCTGATAAACGATGGTATGGTTTTGGTTTGTGGCTATGCTAATACTATAATTTTTAAATTATCTATGGTGCTTAGAATATGCAAGCTTTAGTTTTTATTCTAATAATTGCCTAGTATTAATTACTTATTATCTCTAACTGACGGTTGCTAATTTTAGTAATTGGAGTTTCTAATTTGAGTTATTTGTTACAAATTTAATAATGATATTTAACACTGGAAAATAAGTAAATTTTAGCATTCTTGCATTTTGATGACCTTTTACTTTTTACACCTTGATGACCAATGACCATTATTTTTATTGTGTTATTTGATTTATTGTTGGGGAAGCTAATAAATTTGATAACAATATTATTTTAAAATGCTAAACTTAGTGTCACTACAAATAAATAGTGTAAAACGATGCTAGCAGTATTAACCGTTTGTCCACTAATATTTGTCTTTAAAGATTTTCCATGTTTCTCTAAAATAAATTAGTGTAATTATAAATTATACATTTAAAACAAATTCATTAATTTCACCATATTCCTTCAATTATATTATTTCTATTGTACATGATTGAAATACACAATTCATTTCATCTTAGTTTTCTTATAAGGAATCTAATAATGTTTATAACTGAATTATACAGATTATAGAAATACAATTAATCAAATTGAGTTAGTTAATTTATAATCAGTATAATTAATTTTATCTAATGAAAAATATAGACTTTATAGTAAACAATTATTGTGTATATAAATACCGACGTATTCTATTTTAATTCAATTGTTTTTAATATGTTTTGATTTTTTTTAGATCCAATAAAATTTATTAATGTTGTATATCTATTTTATTTTTATTTGTTTGGATCATATCAGATCTTTATGATTGATTCATAAAATTCTAATAACGCCGTATTTGCATTTTATCCAATGAAAAATATAGACTTTACAATATAATTATTTTGTATATAAAATACTGCCTGTTTTTAATCCAATTATTTTGAATACGGTTGTATTCTATTTTTTTTTTATCCAATGGTTTATAATTTCTATATTAACTGAAAATAAGGACTTAAACGCCGCGCGCACACACACACACACTTATTTTGCACTCGTACACTGAAAAGTTATATATATGTTAATCTACGACCTATTATAAATTTGTAATATTTCTAAAACTTGATTTGAGTGAATAACGTTTAAAGGAAGCCTCTTAGATTAAGAGACTGAAAATTCTGAAATATTACACATCTTATACTTATATAAAATATTTTTTTTCACTATATTAATAATTCACTTTTTAAAGTTAATAATTATTTTTGATATATTTTACTATTTTTATGTTTTTTTAATATGCCCATGTAAAATACGGATATTCAAACTAGTACTTTAAAATCATATTTACTCCTACACCCAAATATTAGGTTATTTTTACACCATTTTCCAAATAAATAGGTGCGTACGTAAAGCTGTGTACATAGGGGATGAGAAGAAATAGGTTTTGGAATTTTGACTCGAGCCTACTGGTCGGACTGGTTTATCATGAGTTAACCCGACTAATATTGATTAATCATTTGATAAATCACCGATAATTGATCAACTTAATAACCCCTTGATTCTCTTTGAATAACTTCGCAAAACGCATCATTTTTTTCTTTTTCGCAATTTAAAAATTCTCATATCATATTCTATCTGTCATATTTATATTTTTAAGAGAAAATCATTATCACAGTTCATATTTCCAATAAAAATTAAATGTTAGTTTACTAATTTTACCTTACTTTTATTATTTTACACTTTTAATTATTTAAAATAAAATAATATTATTATTACCAATTATTTTTTTAATCTTCGCAAAATATTCAATGACAAATATAATAGGATGGAGGGAGTAACAGAAACGTGGTAGATGATTATTTTAGAATAGACCACATTTAGCTTTTTTTATTATTGCTTCCCAAAATATCTAGGGTCATTTGGTTAGAGGTGATAAATGTGAATTGGACGGCAATCATTACTAATTCATTATGTTCGGTAGAAGTTAATGGAATCCAAATAAGGCACTAATTACCCTCATTTCATTAACTAGGCACCCCCTAATCATTTTCTCTCCAATCGTTCACTCACTCCTCAATCGATGTTTATTTATTATATAAATTATATTAATACAATGAGCTTTTATACATAAAAATAAATATAATATATATATATATAAAATAAAATTAATATACACAAAGAATAACTAACTATTCTATTGATTACCATAATCATATTAGTACGAATTTATTTAGACAATAAAGAAAAATTGAAGATTAATTAAGCTAAAATAAATAACATAAAACCAACTAATTAATATAAGAGGAAAACAAGAGGTGAGAATGATTTTAGACAATATTATCGATTAACAACATTTTAATTTATAGTATATAATTTTTATTATAATATATGAAAATAAAAAAAAAAATCTCAAGGCCAGCCCCACCCTTACTGTGTTTGTATGGTTAATTAAGGCTGAGTCGAAATTAGTGTAAACCATGAGTTTTTAGGGCTGATGACATCTCTAAGTAACCATGAAGTGGGGAGATTTCTACAATACACGGCCTTTTGAGTTTGTTTCATGTGTAAAATTCATAATATAAAACTAGCGTAATACCCGTGTTAACACACGGGCATAGAATATATATATATATATTATAATATTGAGTGTATTAAAAATACATAAGTTTAAGAATGAATAATAATAATAAATAAAAATATATTATTTAATTTACTCAAAGTAAAAATAAATTTAAAATAAATTATTAACTCTATACATATCTATCGTCTTTGTCACAATAAAGTATTTTCAATCATTTTTTACTTTTACTTGAATTATTTGAAAGATATTAATAAAAAATAACGATGAGAATATGTTAGATTTGATAAAAATATACATCAAATTCTTTTCAAAATAAAATCATATTTTGCAAATAATAAAGAAACTCCACATATTTCAAATAAGTTAAAAAATAACAAAGTTGAAAACATAGAGCATCCCGTAATATCATATCATTATACTATTTGCGATCCTTTGAAATAATCCCAAAAATCTCAAATATTTTGCATTTTCATCTTGTAAATAATATTAATAAATCAAATAATATATGCTCTAACTTCAAAATTATGTAGCTAATTTTGTGAAATAAGAAATCGATATGTGATAAGAATTTAAATAAGCACTATAATCTGGTGGAAGATATAATGTGGACAAATGCAGCATGAATAATTTTAAAAACTGAATTACGGACCATTACGAATTCTAAAAATAAAGATCAATTTCAATTGAACAATTATTTAAGGTCTATGGAATAAACTATAAATTACACAGAACGATCGTGAATTTTCAAAATTTTAGAAAATCTCGTCAGAATAAAAAACCACATGCAAAAAATAATAATTTATATAAAAAGAATCGGAAGTTTATTTCATTTCTAATTCATGAGTAAAAAACAAAATACAAATAATGATGAATAGTACCATTTGCCTATGGAAAAGGTTGAATAATCATTACAATTCATTTTTGATAGCTTATAAAACTCCAGTTGATATCTCAGTTCAACTATACACATAAATCGATCATGGATTAAGAATTATAATTAGAAACCAAAATCAAAGTTCGTATGTCAAATTTGCTTGTGGGGACATTCAAGAATGAAGAGAAGAATGATAAAGGAAGATTTTTAAGAAGGATCGAACAAATAGATATTATTATAGGTAAAAACCAGTATTTTAAAACGCGCAACGCGAGTTGCGTTTTGATCCCAACTTTGCTAAATAGCGTTGTATATTGCGTGTGCTATTTAACAAACTATTTTAATATTAAAAATAATTATATAATTCTTTTGAATTATTTTTAATATAAAATAATTAATTTTTTTTTTGGAAATATAACTTAATATGTAATATTAACAAATAAAATATAAGAATATCAGTCAAAGATTACAATTTATAAAATATAATAGAAAACAAAAAATAATATAAGTTTATGATAATATATAATAAAATATTAAATTTTTTTATGAATATCTAGAAACAAGTTGAAAATTTGATCATCATCTTTAGATCAAATAATATAAATGAAAAACACGTATGAAATAATTAGTTAATAGAAAACAAAAAGTAATATAYAAGTTTATGATAARATATAATAAAATGTTAAATTTTTGTATGAATATCTAGAAACCAATTGAAAAATTTATAAATGAAAAACACGTATCCAAGAATTAGTTAATAGATGGATAGTTTCTATTTATATGAAAACAAAATTATTTTTTATTTATATGAAAACATCGATCAAAACAGGCCAATAACATAATATAAATAAAAAAATTGTGTAAAAAATTACTTTTATAATATTGGATGTATGAGCAACAGAGAAAACACAGAACTGATTGGGCAACTTAAAATGGATGTCATGGGCAACAGAAAATAGAAATYAATAAAAATTGTGATGAAAACAATAGGGAGAGAGCATTCGGCAAGAAAATAGGACGGGAGAATTAATATATATATATATATATATATATATATATATTACACAGACACATAGGTAGGGAGAGAACATGCGGCAAGAAAATAGGACGGGAATTGATTGGGCAAGTTAAAAGGGATGTTGCAACAGAAAATAAAAGAAAAAAAAAAATTAAAAAAGACAGAGAGAGACTGAGACAGAGAAAAAAAAAATTATACAATGTTCCACGTGGAAGCAGGAAATGCAAGTTGGAATTCTATTAGTAATATAAGGGGATTTCACATTTCCATTAGTATATTCATTTAAGGAATAGATAAATCTATATATAGTTCCCACAACTAACTCTATAAATAAAGCAGAAACATAGAGAAGGAAATAGAAAGGGAGAAAAAAAAGAAAAAAAATAAGGATTCCATGGCTTCCATTATTGTCAGAAATTATTTTAATAATAATTATCAAGAAAAATAACTTCTGATAAGTCCAAAAGTTGGATTACCAAATATATGGGGTACTGACCTCAAAACGAAGATCAGCGACTCGAAGTAGATCTCAAAATCGTCACAGCGACCTGCCAAGCTTCCAAATATCCTCCTGGCGACCTAGCTGGTTCTTCAAAACAGCGCCTCGAGCGGGTCGGATTTCGAGCCCGTTAAGGCCCTCCGATGCTTAAGTCAAAAGCAAGTTCAAAACACTCAATACTTTTACTGGAATAAGACTGGATGCAATTATGATGCGATTCTAATAATGAGAGATATGCACCTTCTTTTATAGACACGAGAAGTATTCCCCAAGTTAAGGGTTTCCTTCTCCCATCATAATTCCATAAATACTACAAATCTACAACCGACTTTGAATTAGAATTCCCCCTGTATATTAAGTCCCCATACATAACAAATCTTTTACCATAATAGGCCTGAGCCTGTTATTCATTCCAAATAATCCGCCAAGACACCATAAATTACTCATATTAAGCCCACAGGCTTAATATCCACAAAGCCCATAACCGAGCTCAGACACCGCACAAAACATAAGAGGTCGCGACCCTATATGAGAACTCATCCTCATACTACATGTCGCTACTCTATAAAACCAGCTCGCCCACTTTTTTAAAGAAATCACCCAACTCGCTCACCTCCCAGAGGAATACCCTCTCCAGGAAATGAGGTCGCCTTTCACAAATACTCACACATGTCAAGTAATATCACGTGTGGACATTTTGGTTCGTATCGGCTAGTCCCCCATGTTCTAGTTGGTTGAGGTATGAAATCAGGTAGGACATGTAAAACAGAATCAAAGAGAACGACAACCACTAAAAATAACAATAAAACATAAACACATAAGTAAATTACTACTCCACTCTACCAAACCGTACTTCAGAATTACATAACTCAACAAATCGAGCTATAATACTCATCTTACCACTGTAAATTACCAAGGTAAGTTACCAAGTATACCTGCGACCTGCAAAAGTCCAGCCCCCTGAGCTCGCGTCTTTTAAGATAGAATGATCAACTCGCGGGGGGCGACCTTCAAGACCCCAGACCAAGTCCCCAACTGTGTATATATAACGACTTGAAACCACATTATTGTTACCTTCCGAACCAAAATCTTATTCGGACTCAAAAATTTTGAAAACGCAATCATACATAACCCCAAAATTCAAAACACGCCTTTCTCTGTCCATCCCGTCCCCTTTAAACTTCATTAAATGCAAATTGACTGCTTGTCGGGTACGTGTCACCTCTCCAAATTCTCGGAGTATAATAAACCCGTGGGCCCCAGAATAAATGGCCCAAAACATTCCTGATAGCCTACTTATTTTTCCGCTCCTACTTGTCCCATCAGCTTTCCGCCGCCCAACACAAAAACCCTTCATCTCCCTCATTTTCCTCTTTACCCGAAATACATCGCCATATTCGCTTTGCAACAAAGCTCACATACCTTCGGAATTTCCCAAAAAACATCACTAAATTCAAAACCTGTCGCCGACCTCCAGGATACTAAAATGGGTAAGTCTCCAATCTTCCTTTCTACTAGTGAATTTTAATTCGCACAAGTAGCGCATATATACATTGTATCTATCACATCTGCTGAATTGTTGTGTTTTATGTTGTTTTTCCTCTTTGTATGCTTTGATATATGATGAGAATAGCTTCCCCCAATCTTAACACTCAAAACTCATCCCTTTCACCCGACTCCAACCCTAGCAACCGTTATATTCTTCAAAGGAGACGCACTCAGCCCTCATCTCCCGTCTCCAGTCCCCGCGATGAAACAGAGGGTGAAACCCTCACAGAAACCTCTTCTCCCATCCCCCTAGCCCTCGCAAATATCCCAGAGGGTATTCCCTTACATCAAACCACTGCTCCAACTCCTTGCGAGCATTTCCTTGAAAATCCTGTAACCATAGATCGCTCCCTAGAGGCCAGCGACCTACCTCCCTCATCCCTCTCGACTAAATCGATCAAGGATAATTATTGGCTACTCCCTGAGCCAGAGGTATTAGAGTTTTTCCAACAAACAATCAACCTACCCGAGACGGCCAAGATGGTCCTACCCGACATACTTCATTTGGACCCCTTGCAACCGTCCCCCAACCATATAACCCTATTTGACGAGCTGCTTAGGGCGGGATTTAGGTTCCTCCCGCATCAATTTTACATTGACATCTCACTTTTGTACAAAGTCCCCCTTTTACAATTAACCCCCAACTCCATGAAATATTTGGCGGGCTATATTATACTATGTAAATATTATAATACTCAGCCCGACCCCGACTTTTTTCATTTTTGTTTTCAAATAAAATATCAGAGTCACTCTTTTTACCTCGCTACCCGTACCGGTAAAGCCCGCTTTCTAGTAAATCCTTCCAATAAAGTTCCTGAGTGGAAAAAGAACTTCTTTATTTATATAACACTGAGGACTGGCCTTTCATAACCGAGCTACTACACCATACCCCAAAACAACCCAATCCTCCCAACCCTAAACATTTCCCCATTCTATAAAAGAAATATTCCGACCAGCTCGCGGAGTGGAGCAAGCGCCCATTTGACGTGGTGCTGCTCACCAGCCAATCTAAGGTCTTCATATATGTGGGCATTGATTCTCGCCCCCTTGACTCAGACCTCGCATTAACCCGATCAGAGTTCGATAGGTCCCCAGCGTTACAAATGTTGCACTAATATTTAAACAATTATATTCCATACTAACACTTCAATTATATTCACAGATGCCTTTTGCGAAGCATGTGTCTCCTCAAGCTCGGTGGAAATCGTGGCGCAGACCGAGCCACAGCCTGAGATTACTTCAGCACCCCCACCTTCGATCCCCAGCGTGGATGAGATCCTAAATGAAGCATTCGGAGCGGAAACGGACCCGGAAGTCGAAGATGAGCTCGAAGAGAGCCAACTAGTTAAAAAGACTTCGAAGGGAAAATGACCCATCCGAACTTCTGCCAAAAGACCCAACTCACCCACTCCAAAGCGAAGGCGACTTCGCAAGACCTTTGGTGGCGCGACATCCAAATCGCCGAATTTGGAAAAATATTTAGCAAATTGTGAGGATGCAGCCGCCATTAAAACACTTCTTCAACAACGCGCCCAGACTCAGGTATATTCTCCATCATATTCTAACCCTCAAATCACTTAATAATACGTAAATATTAATCCTGCATCTCTTTATTTGTGTTTGTTGTAAATAGTTGAACACCCTATTCTCCACGGTGGCTGTCCAGCTCGCAGCCCGTGCCGAAGACAACGAATTACAGAAAACCTGCAAAGAGCTAACTGCGCAAGCCGAACAGCAAACAAAACAACTCTCTCTCACGCAGGGCGAACTGGACCAGGCCCACAAACAACTGAGTGCAAGCAAGGAGGAGAACGGCCTTCTGAAAAGTCAAGTGGCCAGTCTGAAGGATGAGACAACTCGCTTGGCCAACGAGCTTCGAGAACAGGTTAAAAAACTTGTGGAGGTTGTGCGGATTAAAGAGGAACAAATCCAGACAGCTCGTGAGCAGGGCATCACTGAGGGTCACCGAACCTTCCTAGTGAGCGAGGTGGGCTAAAAATTCGTAAGTTCGTACCGGGAGGAGCTGATCAAGGCTTTCAGACAATTGACCTTATACCTTGGCAAGATGACCGTGGGGAGCAGAGAATGGGTCCGCAAAGCTGTAGGAATAATCAAGGAACAACTCGCAGCCATGAAAGTCACCTACGACCCAGACCTGAAGGCTATTGTCGACCAGATGACCCTCTTCAGCACCTGGAAAGGTGATATGAAGCAACCCATAAATGCTAGATGGTGGTTATCATGCCAAGGTCGAGCCATCCTATCTGCCAAACTCTCATCCGAGCTAGATGTGCCACCTGAAGATATGCTTCCCACGGCCGAACCAAGCGCACAAAGTCCTCCACCTGCCACTTCTGACAAGACTACTGATAAAACTGTTTGAAAGACCTGTACTATTAATCTTTTATTCCTGCAAACACTTGTTTTTATTCATAACTTAGCTCCCAAACACTTGCAAACCTGCACTTAAAATTCCTACAAAACTACCAACTTTACACACGACCAACTAATACAGGTCGCGCGAAACCACATCCAATCACAACTCACCTTAAGAGGTCGTGAGATCATAAGAACAATCAATCATAACTTATAGCAATCCAATCATGCTAACATACAAAAACATTAAATCGCATAACAAAGAGCACAAAAACACACAAGTAAAAACATTCATAACCACTCAACCATAAAAACCATCAGTATAGCTCACTACAACTTTATTCATTACCAAAACATCAAATGTTCACAACATAAACCTTACTGCGGGAGAGGTGCCCTCAAAACAAGAGTTACCCTCTCCCCACCTCGCTGACCTAAAACAAGCGTCAGCCCACTGAAACAAACACTTTCACTGCGGGAGAGGTGCCCTCTAAACAAGAGTTACCCTCTCCCCTCCCATCGCCGACCTTATAAAAGTGTCAGCCCACAATCCATAAAAACATTCACTAAGGGAGAGGTGCCCTCCGAACAAGAGTTACCCTCTCCCCCCGATCATCGACCTCATAAAAGCGTCAGCCCACAATCCATAAAAA
>BMAC01000229.1:1449583-1463853 GCA_014905375.1 Phtheirospermum japonicum
AGTGAATCCCATCATGGATCGAACCATGTCCAACAAAGTTCGATTTCGATGCTTGGAAACTCCGTTCAATTGAGGAGTTCCAGGAGGAGTCCACTGAGAGAGAATCCCATTCTCTTTTAAGTAGTCTATAAACTCGGCACTCAAGTACTCTCCACCACGGTCAGATCGTAGTTTCTTAATACGTCGCCCGAGTTGGTTTTCTACTTCGTGTCTAAAATCTTTGAACCTTTCAAAAGTTTCAGACTTGTACTTCATTAAGTACACAAACCCGTACCTTGAATAATCGTCGGTAAAGGTGACGAAGTAGCTGTAACCACCCCTAGCATTAACACTTAGTGGGCCACAAACGTCTGTATGGAGGAGCCTATATACTTGAGGATGCGAGTGGAAAAGTTTTACCTAGAAGCTGGAATGTGTGTCATTTGAAGAGGTATTATGCCTAGAGGGCGGATGGGGGTGTGTTTGAGGCTGGAGAGGGTAACTCTTGTTCGGAGGGCACCTCTCCCTTAGTGAATGTTGTTTTTATGGATTGTGGGCTGACGCTTTTATGAAGTTGGCGATGGGGGGGAGAGGGTAACTCTTGTTCGGAGGGCACCTCTCCCTTAGTGAATATTTCACATGGAAGAATCCAAGAGAGGTTCCTTGCCAATGTCCCACGGGATTCGTCTATCGAAATCTATGTGTCCTCAGACGCAAGCGAAAATTGATGAGATGAATAGGACACCATATGCATCTGCTATTGGTAGCATAATGTATGGCATGCTATGTACGAGACCTGATATTGCGTTTGCGGTGAGTGTCACAAGCAGATATCAGTCTAACCCTGGACCTGCCCATTGGAAGGCAGTGAAGGACATTCTCAAGTACTTACGAAGAACTACAGATCTGTTCTTAGTCTACGGGGATGCCGAGCTGAAAATAGAAGGCTTCACGGATTCTAGTTTCCAGTCGGATGTGGATGACTCAAGGTCAAATTCAGGATTTATATTTAAGCTCAACGGTGGCACCGTGTGTTGGAAGAGTTCCAAGCAAAGCACGACGGCTGATTCAGTCACCGAAGCTGAGTATATTGCAGCATGTGATGCAGCAAAGGAGGCTTCTTGGATAAGGAAGTTCATCCAAGTGTTGGGTGTATTTCCAAGTGCGGGCGATGCAGTACAAGTATACTGCGACAACACCGGTGCCGTGGCGCAYGCCAAGGAACCGAGATCTCATCCGAAGTCCAGGCACGTATTGAGGAAGTATCACCTTGTTCGTGAGATTGTAGAGAGGGGTGAAGTTGTTGTTGAACGTGTCACCTCTGAAGACAACATTGCAGATCAGTCCACGAGAAACATCGAGAGTCGATGGGACTTAGATACATGAATAGTTGGCTTTAGGTCAAGTGGGAGATTGTTAGAATAAGGTGACCAACAAGCCAACTTGTGGCTGTGGTCTGACCATTCTCTTGTAATACAATCGGTTTTTTTATTCGTAATAATATCTTTTATACTTATTGGCATTCCATATCTTTTATCCCATGCTTGTTGCATAGGTATGGTCCTGATGAAGTTACTTTATTACGGTGGATTATTGGCATTCCATATCTTTTATCCCATGCTTGTTGCATAGGTATGGTCCTGATGAAGTTACTTTATTACGGTGGGTTGGTCTAGCAGAACCGTGAGATAATCCAGCACGTAATGTAACTCGTAGAACTTGTTCCTAGTCAAAGGGTTACGCCATAATGAGGATACAGGGCTTTCCCATTAAGACTAGTACTTAGTGTATGTGGACCGCATCTCATCGGTCACGGTGTCAGGACATCGACATACATAAGTAGGTGCTCATAAGATGATTTCACTGAACTCCCTCGCCTAGAAATCTCTAAGTGGTTCCCACTCATCBAGTAGATGATTTCTATGGTATAGCGTACAACTTTAATCCTTTAGACCCGGACCTCACCGTGACTTCACTAGAGGACAGGCTATGTTGTGACCTGTCTCTGTGTCTCTTTGGAGGCCAATCAAAAGGGACAACGTTCACATAGTCGAGAATCTAGTGGGAAGTCTGTGCTTGGTAATAGGGGATTCGGACACATGATAAGTCACGGATGTCCTGTGTGTTCTGATGGTTGATAAATCCTCGGAGTCTCTGGCCAGAGCTGATAGTGGGGTGTTTAGAGAAATGTGTTTCTCTAAGTCACACACGAACGGATTATCTTGAACCTAGAACGTACACACAGTTATTGAACTAGAAAGAGGTCTCGATGAACCAATACCTCTTGTTCAATCGGGACATAGATCGCGAAGGGATCGTACTGTACATATAAGCTATATCACAAGGTTCTTGCAGGCACTTCATTTGTATCTAGGGAATTGTGATGCGTTGTTGCTAGGCGCCTCTCATAATTCGTTGGGTTCTGGTTTGACCAGTGATTAAGTAAAATGAGTTTTATTTAATCAGAGACTCTAAGGGACGAGTTCATATAAGAACAATGTGTTGTTCGAATCACAATATATTGTGAACCCACGGCTAGCTTACACCTGAACCATTGAGGGTCACACCACGTGTTTCCTGATTATTGAAAACGATAGCTAGAAATTAATTGTTAATTTTAGCATAGTTAGATGTCAATATGATTGAATCTAAGGTTCATAATTGTGATTATGAATTGAGAAAAATACGAGAAAGTTATTCTGGACGCGAAAATATAATTGTTATATTTTTCGGAGTTATCGTTTGTGAGAAATGATTTAATTCCAATGGGGTTTTTGACTTAAAATTGGGTCGGCCCAATAAGCCCTTTTAAAGTTATTGGGCCGGTGCTATTTTAAAATCAAAAGGTTTGGTTTTTGTTTTTTAATTGGGCCATTCCTTTTTTTCTTTGAGCCCATTTAAGTTGGGCTTGTTTTTATAAAAAGAAATAAAAAAATTAAAAACAATAATAAAAGGACGGAAAAAGAAGAAGAAAGGAGAGGCAGAGGACACACGAAATTTTTTCGGAAAATTTTTTTTGAACAAAAACCCTAGCCACCAAAAACTCCCAGCCGTCCACCTCCAGCCGCCGTTGCTTGCCGCCGGCCGCCATCGCACCGAATCGTTCGGTCCTCGTTTTTATCCGTCGTTCTCGAGCTCTCGACGTATCTAGTGCTTCGTCGCGAGATGATTGGGACATTCGGTGTGTGACACCTATTGTCGGAGACGAGCCACTAGCCGGACGCCACGCACCTCCGCACGCCGGCCAGACTCCTGCCGCTGCTGTCATCCGGAGTCGCCGCTCCACGACAGCCCCGCTGCTGTTTCCTGCCGCTGTCTAGCCGGAGCGCCTGCCGTTGCTGTGCACCTGTGTCGTTGCCACATCCGACAACCGCTGCCGCCATCCCGAATCATGCAGGTTAGCCGCCAGGGCGCCCGCTGCCGCCGTCCCGAATCACGCAGGTTCGCCGCCAGCGCGCTCGCTGCCGCCGTCCCAAACCACGCAGGTTCTCCGCCAGCGCACCCTGCCGTCCTCGCGCCAGAGTTCTTCAGCCGCCTCGCTGCTCCCCGAAAGCGTCGCTGCCGTCCCCGCGTCGGAGTTCCAGCCGGTTTCTGCTGCTGCCCCGCGCCGAGTTCTCCAGCCACGTCGCTGCCATCCCCGAGCAGTTGCCGCAACCGCTGCCTGCTGCTGTGCCATTGCTGCCAAGCTGGAATTCCAGCCGTTTCGCCGCTCCTCCGCCGTGCCGTGAGGTTCAATGGCTGTTTGAGTATATATATGTTTATGATGTGTGCTGTGTATAATATATATATATATATATATGATATATGTATGTGTGATGTGTATGTTATATATATATATAAATTATGTATTGCATGCATTCTGTAATGTATTATATATATATATAAACATGCATGCGTACTGTATGTGAAATATATATATACTTAAAAGAATATGCATGCATGCAGTATGTAATATTATGTATATATTTATATGGTTAATGTTAATTAATATATTAATATATATATATATATATAATTGTTATATATGTGATTAATATATTAAATAGAAAATTATCATGCTCGTTTGATTTTGTGGAAATCAAATTGTTTCATTTATAAAGTAATTAAAACATTGTTTGAATTAATTGAAATAAAAATGGGTCGTCGTCAATTGAATTCGATTCAAATTCCTTTTATTTAAAAACTTTTGTTTTTCCGCTGCGCGACGGCACCATCAAATCCCAACATTCATCTCCGTCGAGCTTCCCTTCATCCACTCATTTTTGTAGCTTCAGCAGGGCCTCCTACATATCTCTAAAAGCCTTATTTCCTTGTCCCATCTCGTTTTCATCCCCTTCTTCGTTGTACCCGCTACGACTCTTTCGGGTTTTATCTCGAGATTCACCATCCATCTCGAGGTCTGGGTTTCTCTTTCGCTAGTCTGTTTGTCATGTTGGCGACCTCGTCGCTGGTAATGATTTCGTTTCACCTTTACTCCCTTCCCCTTGCGCTTGTGAGTTGTGGATGTGGTAGAGCTGGATGTGTCCTCGTACTTACGTTTACTTCGACCCCTCCTTCCATGAGAGGACTTCCTGGACGGAGACCTCTCGTTCCATTTTGCCTTCTCGGTTACCGACTTCTCCTCCCTCTCGTTGTTAAGATCGTCCTTCTTCTCTTTCCGAGTACCCAGCCCGCTTGCTAGATACCTATGCAATTTCTCCTGTTTCTCCAAAGGCACAAAATCCATGAGCCCCTCTAAGAATCCCTTGTTAATCTGACAAGGCTTATCCTTGGGTCAATCCTTCCACTCTTTCGTTCCTATATGGATTACTTTCTGCACCACTACTTCCGGCGTCCTCAAACTTTCCGCTGGTTCCTTTCCATCCGACGCTTTGGGGAGGGTGGTGATGCACCATCCAAGCCCTGGAATGTCGGATCCACCATTGGAGGTGTCTACCTACCTTTCATCACGTCTCCTCCATCGCCGCCCACCGCCTTGGTCTTCTTTTTTTGTTTGTCCGTCTCAGAACCATAGTGCAGGGTTCTAGGTATTATGTTATCCTTCATATTTTGTTTACGAGGTTTCTCACACCTTTCGCTCAAGGACTCGATGTCCCTCTTTCCCACAGACGTCGCCAATTTGATAAGTCCAAAATTTGGGTTACCAAATATATGGGGTACTGACCTCAAAACGAAGATCAGCGACCCAAAGTAGATCTCAAATTTGTCACAGCGACCTGCCAAGATTCCAAATATCCTCCTGGCAACCTAGCTGGTCCTGGAAAACAGTGCCTCGAACGGGTCGGATTTCGAGCCCGTTAAGGCCCTCCGATGCTTAAGTCAAAAGCAAGTTCAAAATACTCAATACTTTTACTGGAATAAGACAGGATGCGATTATGATGCTATTTTAATAATGAGAGATATGCACCTCCTTTTATAGAGACTAGAAGTATTCCCCAAGTCAAGGGTTTCCTTCTCCCATCATAATTCCATAAATACTATAAATCTACAACCGACTTTGAATTAGGATTCCTCCTGTATATTAAGTTCTCATACATAACAAATCTCTTACCATAATAGGCCTGAGCCTGTTATTCCTTCCAAATAATCCGCCAAGACACCATAAATTACTCATATTAAGCCCACAGGCTATATATCCACAAAGCCCATAACCGAGCTCAGACACCGCATAAAACATAAGAGGTCGCGACCCTATATGAGAACTCATRCTCATARTYRAGGTCGKTACTCTATAAAACCAGCTCGCCCACTTCTTTAAAGAAACCATCCAGCTCGCTCACCTCCTAGAGGAACACCCTCTCCAGGAAATGAGGTCGCCTTTCACAAATACTCACACATGTCAAGTAATATCACGTGTGGACATTTTGGTCCGTATCAACTTCGAACTTATAGCTTCTAGCCCCATTTWAAAATAAAATTTCTATGCCTCCCTTATTTACACTTCAAAATCCACCTCACTTTAAATAATAATAAAAAAACCAGCCAAAAAATAAAGAGAACTAACACAAGTTTAAATAKGTTTTATCATAATAAAAAAAGTAAGAGTATCAACATTTATAAATTGTCACCCACACTTTCGCTGCATTACTTTGATTTATAAAATTATTGAAAAAATGTAGACATTTGATTAAATATGATTATGACAAAAGACATTACATTATATACCGACCATAATCCAATTAAAAAAATATAGAAAATTTTCTGGTAGTTTTATTTAAATTATCATCCATCGCTAACGTCTCACATCGCTCTGCTCTTCCACCTAAAATTATTAAGATAGGATGAGTCTTCCACCTAAAATTATTAAGATAGGATGAGTCTTCCACTAATTCCATAGGTATACCGATGTATCTCAATTAAACATTAAATCTCAACAATAGCACGTCAAATCATAAAACTCGTATGATAAGTATTTTTGACATAATATATAGAATGAGAATTTTTTTTTGCTTTTATTGCTATAAACTTTTTCAAAAGTCTTCAAATAGCCTTTGCATAGTTTACGAATTCTGCTTAGTAGGGACCTAAACATAGGAATAGTTTTTCTCAGAGTCAAACCACGCCTTATGACGAAAGGGGAGAAAGGGCGGATCACCTGTCGATCTGTGATCAACGTAAACTATACCTGAAGAATTGCAGCTAAAACACGAAGGGTTTTCCCGATGACCCTTTTCCCCAATCACAAATAACTTTTGCAGTCTCCAATGACCTTTTTCCCTGGTCACTAACAACTTTTACAGCTTCTCGCTGTATTGATATTAAAAAGTAGAATTATATTCAAGAACACATGATATACATAGTACGATAATTGAGTCTAGAATTTAACACAGGAGAAGTTAGTGGTCCTTTACCTCGTAAATTTAAATGTAATGAGTTCTTGATGAAATGTCATGAATGAATGCTCAGTCGTCATTGGTTAGGCCTTTCTATCTCGATTTGTCTGCAAGTTTGACAATGGTTTCAAATTTTGTGAGGTGAAACAGAGGTTGGTTTGGTTTTAAGGTAATTTTTGGTTTGGAAAGAGATTTGAGAAAACAAATAATTACTTGATTTACGATGAGGGTTGGAAACAAATAAAACTGAAAAATGTATATTATGGATGCTTAATTTTACTTCCAAATAGGAACAATATGATAATGAGAACAAACTATCAATCTTGATAAACAAATGCTCAAAATCAACTAATCTACCTAAAGCCACGAAATACTAAGTATTTATGGGCTTCAAATGAGCTAAGGTTCAATGAATGTAAAGAAACAGAAATAAAAGCAACTTTCAAACTTCCAATGTGTCTCTTCAACTTCTGAATGTTAACGCGAAACAATGAAAACTACCAAGTTTAGCGAATTTGCACTACACCAATTTTCCTGCTTTGTTGTTACTTGTTTGTAGAAGTGAAATATTTTTGAAGGATTGGTGTGGTCTGTAGTTAAATGGACATCTTCGTGGGAGAACGAAGACTTAAGGGGAATATGAAGAGTCGAACTATTAAGTTGTAGAGAAAAAATGGAAAATAACGCACCTAACATTTCGACAGTTCTTTGTGTATGGTAATGCTGAAAACTAGTGGAATTGGGCTGAAACTTTGATAGAATTGGGCCGATTATTAAATTAGACTTTGAGTTTATGAACAAATGAAATATTAAAAAGGCTCTTAACTTATCTAAAGTTTAAATAAAAAGGCTTAATACCTAATTTTGAACTTGTTATATATATATATATATATATATATATATATATATATATATATATATAACTCACATACATATATGCATATAATAATAATAATAATAATAATAATAATAATAATAATAATAATAATAATAATAATAAAACTTTAACATGACCTAAATAAAATAAGACAAGAATCATTTAAAAAAATGTATCACATGTTCTTTTGAAAACGAGAATGTCTAAATAAGAATTAAAAGGTTTTGAGATTGAAGAAATATTTTAAGTTGAGCCAAGGAAGAAAAAACTAAATAAAAAAATTCAAATACTAGATTAATAAATCAATAAAGAGAACTAAAATTCTTGGGTGTTACATTAACTCTCTTATTTAAGTACTTTTCCTTCTGGTGGTTCCACCTGGTACACGCGTTTTTTTTCTTTTTCTTAGGGTTGGATCGACTATCAACATATGTGTGTAATTAAGTTTGTGTGTGTGTATTGAAATTAGTGTTATGATAATTATAAATTAAAAAGTAAAAAATATATTTTTTTTAGGAAGACAGAAAGTCATAATGTACAATCGCCAAAAGAGGAAGAAAGAAAAATTACAAACGTGATTGAACCAATACTTATATTTTTATTTCATACATAGTTAAAAATGGGCACGGTACATAAGTACCTAGAGGATATGAGAATGAGCATAATAGTTTCTACCCACATGAGTATGGGGTGGCGACATATAGTTTTTTTAAACATGTAGTTTAAAAATAATTCAAACTACAGGATGTTATCGCAGATGCTGAAGGCTTTCTCAGTCGATCCGTCAAAACAGAAAATCTCAGTTCGAATAAAATCAAAACTTGATCTTTTTCTTCTAAACTCATGAGTAGGTTACGAGCAAGTTGTCAGCTTTATATAGACACACTTTGTTTGTATAAAAGTCGTACAAAATAAGAAAATAATCTATACATAATATATTTCAAGTAAATATCATTTGTAAGAAAACAAGATATATATTTGAGTTTTAAGAATATAAACTTACCTATATACGAATTTTAATCTAATTCTAATATTATACATGATAAAAACCAAATATGATAAATATCGAATCTTTCTTAAATAATTAAAACTTTACGATAAAGTCAAAATAATAATTTAGACAAAATAACGCATAAAAAAATAATTCCATCCCTTATACGTATTGCATACGTATAGGACTCAACATGTACTAGTACCCTCTACCCATACCCATCTAATTGCCATCTCTTTTGCGGTCGTGATAATTTCCGTTGACTAAATCTGACCATTTCGTTCGTCTAGAAAAGAAGACCTAACCTCTAGACCGAGTGACGGAGGCGAGAAATAGCGATCGTCAGCAAGATGTCTTCACATTCAAGTTTAGAGCATATTTAATGTTGGGTCCATCTTGGAGGTAGATTTTAGGAGATAGATAAATAGATGATGATTATTTTAATATAATAAATGTAGAAAGATGTGATAAGAAAAAAGAGAGGGAAATGTAAGAAAGATGAGAGATTAGATATAAACTGAAAAATAATAATATAATAGTCAGGGGCGTAGTCAGAAATTTTTTTCGTCCTGGGCTGCCCGAATATAAATTTTTTAGTAGGTCTTTTTCATATTCGATGTACGAGTTTTTTTTTTGTTATACCGTTATATTACTTGAAAAAAAAATATATTTTTACGGTGAAACGTCATAGTTAACATAAATATACATGTTCAAAAAGTATGACATTTAACTTTTAAAATATGCATTTTTGTTTAAAAAATATGAATGTCTAATGGAAACCTTCCGTATGCTTAGTGTACAATAATTCTAGCATATATTTGTATGTGTTTAAATCAAAATATAATAAATTACTAGTAATATATAAAAAAATGGATATATATTATGTGTTATATTAACTATGCAGTCATAATTCTTGACTAACTTAACCACTGGGAAAAAATGGTCAGTACTTGATGCGATTCGCAAAATATTTTGAGGTTGAGACGTAAAATTTGACAAATTAACTCACATCCAACAACTTTAAAAAAATATGTATAAAATATTCTACATTAATTACAAATATTAATGATTCGGATAAGAAATAAAGTATTAAAATCGCGTTTTGAAAGTAGATGTGTCATTCAGTTTTTTTATAAAATAAATCACATTAATTATTGAATTAGTAACGATAAACTCTCATTTAATGTAGAAAGTTCTCCTATATAATTAACCATCACTAATATAATTTATGGATTATGGGCTAAAATAATTGAAATATAGTTAGACTAGAATAAATTTAACATGGGATATTATCTATTTTTCTTCAAAATATAAATAAAATAAAAATAAAATAAATAATTGAACATGGGGCTGAAGCCCACCCCAGCCCTTGGGGTGGCTACGCCCCTGAAAAAAGTATTGGAGAAAGTATATATAGTGGTGTATTTAGGATACGATGTAGTAAAACTAAGGAAAATTTGGATGAAATTGAGAAAAAGAGTGGGACCCACTCACACAAACTCTCTCTTTTAAATAGACTTCTTAAAATGCACCATGCATTAAAGATGCTCTTGTGTGTTGACTGTAGTAACATTAATTATTATAATTTTACTTGCTTGAYAAATATGTATTAAATAAAATAAAGTATAAATAACACTTAAAATAAAATAAAATATATAAATTAGAATGAAAGGTTGGCTTGCAGGAGTCATTACACTTGGCCTGTCCTAAYATCGTGATGATCTCCATCCGTATAGATTTTGACGGCACACCACCATCCCAAGATAAAACTCAAGAAGGTCACAACCGACGTCTTCTATTGTGAGCACGTTCACAAGAAAACTAAAGAATAAGAACGTTAATCAAAATATTATAAAAGAATGCAAGAATTCATTTGTATGCTTGTATGCTTGTGTGTTCATGTGTACTTCATTACACCCTAGGTACRCCTATTTATGGTGTTATGATGTCATTTGAAATCAAGAGTCAAATTKAAATTAATGTCCATTATGGGGGTGTTACAAAATTAAATTGTAGGTTACAAATTTAAAAATAAAAATTGTCGTTTGAAGATTTAAAACTTAACAATCTCCCACAAGGTTTAAAACTTCAAAATCATATATAAAATAAATTATAGTTGGGCAMCTACATACTATGTAATAGGTGCAGGAGCCTTCCGGGCTTGAGCCTACACTTAGTGTTGATGATATTTGAAGGAACCATAATGGACTACACATTGAACTAGGACCTTAATCAAATTTTCATACATCACACACATAGCATCAACATCAGTCTTTGTTCAAGCGGGTTAACAATATTAATGGACATACGCTCTAATCTTCATTCTCATGATAGTCTCTTGGGTTCGCCCAAACCCGTGGCCATGGCCTCATGAAAAACCTCATTTAGATGAAACATCCAAGGTTATGTGTGATCTATAACCTGCGAAATTCCTGCCTCGATTTCATTAAGAATCATAATCCAACCTAATATCACACAATATAGCACTATCACCATAGGGATGAAAAAGTTATCACTTTTATAAAGTATTGCTAAATGAGTCACGCAATACAGGTTGTTTCTACCCATTGGACCTTCTTCATAAGTTCTTCAATCACAAATGTTGGGTTACTCCTGGAGGTGACTCCCTCGAGGGCTTAATCCCACACCCCTTGATGATTCAAAAATACCTTTATTAGGTAGAACTTTGATCAAATCGTCTGCCAAATTTTTCGTAGATTTCACAAAGTCAAGAGATACCACATTTATTTTCAACAAAGATTTTATACTTTTATTTTTGCTTGTAAGTGTCTATTTATTTTTTTATTTGAATTTGTTTCTTTCACAAGATCAATCACAACTTTGCAGTCACCATGAATAGTAGCAGGTAATGGTTTTGAAATAAGTGGAATGTCAAGCAATAAATCTCGCAACCATTCACAAGTTGTACAAGTAATATCTAAAGCAATTAATTCAGCTTCCATTGTACTTCTAGATATAACAGTTTGCTTCTTAGATCCCCATGTTATTGCTGCTCCAGCTAAAAAACAACCTACTAGTTGACTTAATTTCATAATTATCAGTGATCCAATTAGCATCATTATATTCTTCAAGTACATTTGGAAAACCTTTGTAACACAAGGAGAAGTTTAAAGTTCCTCTAAGATACTTAAGTATTCTTTCTAAAGCATCCAATTTATTTTATAAAATTAATTATTATAATTTCAATTGCTTGCAAATATATATTAAATAAATAAAATTGAAATAAAATATATATAAAATAGAGTGAAAGGCTGGTCTGATGCTGTCCTTTGATCATGATGCCGTTCCTCCGTGCAGATTTTAACGGTACACCACTACTCAGGATAATACCAAAAAATCACAACCGACGATTAGTGTGGCAGGTCATGACCCACTACAAAAAAAATGACTTAAAGTAACACAAAATTATAACACTTTTTATATTAGGTACTTCTTGTAACACATGCTTGTAATATTTTTTATATTATAATATTTATGTAACATTTATGTAACACTTTATAAATATGCAACACTTCTATGTAACACTTTTAATTAGGTAACTCTTTTTAAGTAACACTTTTTTTGTTAATTTTTTTTAACATGAATCTGTATCACTTTAATTCAACAATAGTTTAAGCAACAATTTGATTTAATTAGTTGCTAACACTTTTAAAACTTATTTTGCAAATACAATATTATGACACATAAGATAAATTCATTAAAAAAATACAAAAAAATATTAATTTTAAGTTGAGTATAATTTTGAGTTGAGTATAAATTCTTTATATTTTAAATCAATTCATCATTATTCTAATCATAGAAATTTTATTGCCTATGATTATTTAGAAATATTGACTTATTATTATTTATTATTATGATTAAAAGTGTGTGTGTATATGTATATTACTAATAATATACAAGTACATCGCATATATTTGAAGCGGCAACAAGAAGAATTGGCGTGGCGGCCTTTTAGAAAAGGTGTGAAATTTCAAGCGGCAAATATTTTTTCAAGGGTGAATAAGCGGAAGAAACACCCAACATATTTCTAGGTTTGGTTTTAAGAGATTTGATCTTGAGTTATATCAGAATTTTCAAAATACTTGGGCAAATTCTCACTTAGAATTTTATATTCAGTTCTCCTGCCTTCTCGAATTCTTGGGCGACTATTCATAACTCTCAAGAACTTGGAATTTTGTGAAGAATATTAGAAAAGCCCTAAGAGTAGAAGGGTTTGGATTCTTCGATGTTGTCGCCATCATTATCTTATGTTTCTCATCTCTATCTTTTTTTTAAGTTTCCGAAAAAATGGTTCTAGGAATTTCTAACTAGTACATTTCATGGATTTTATTTTATTTTATTTATATGTGGATAAGTTTATCTGAATGACTGCTTGAAGGCGAGATCTGGGCTAAGGGGTAAATGAATTTTATTTTTGCTTGAATCCTGAGGTCTGAGATTCATATGTTACGCCTCAAACAATAATTAATGATAACTTTTTTGTTTGTTTTTCTAATACATGTTCTTACAGATTAGATTTATGGATTTTATGTGTGTACTGATGTAGATAGATTTAGGAAGTGATTATGATTTATCTTTTATACTTTAAATTCTAAGATATCCATGTTCTTTTTTTTTTTTTAGCTAATACATGTTCTGAACAAGCATTTACATTTTCAATGACTCTGTATTGACTCTGAACAAGCATTTACGTTTTCTTGTAAATTTACTAGGCTACATTATAAATTTAAGTTAATTGCGTTTATATAAGATTATTGAGCTTCTGTTAGATGTAATTCCATGTAATAACTTTCTTAAAATGAATTTGTAATTTTAAAACTTAATATTTTAATTTATTTTGTAATTAGGCTATAAAGATCAGCAGTAGATTTTATAATTAACCCAAAAATCATCTATTCTTATAAATGCATAATTACATTGTAATTGATGCATATTAATCATTTCATTTAATAATTAGCTTATACAAAATGCAGTTTATTTGCAGCATTGTCATAAGGAGTTGCCTCAATGGCAATGGTTTTTATCAACAAAGCTGTGCTCATGAAGTACGCTTACTCAACGACCCTTCTCACTCTTCAGGTACACCAAAAATCTTCAATTTTTTTTAATTTTATATTTTAAACCACTTATTATTTATTTTTTTTAGCTTTTATCAGCAATTGATGACAACTCTGCTTATACGTTTTGGTTGAACAGTGAGATACTCAAAAGCCAGAGGATTTAATGTAGGGACGACAAAATGCTTCTATTAGTTTCGTTATTTTACAATGCTAATGTTGCTTTTGCATTAGCAAGCTTGAAAATAGTACATATGCCGATGTCCATAGCCATTAAAAGGTTGGATTCTATTTTGGAAAGGAGACCCAGGTTCTATTATGGAAAGGAGAGGCCTACGACTCAGGTTCTTATATTTTTTTATTTTTAGTTAGTTCTTTGCATTTTTTTTAACTATGTTATGTGGGAAAATAAATAAAAATTCGCATTTTGTTTGCTTTCTGGTTAAAATAATTCTAAAATTTATATTGTATCATTTAGTAATGTTTTTTCTTGGGTATTATAGTGTCTTAAT
>BMAC01000230.1:8363-27398 GCA_014905375.1 Phtheirospermum japonicum
CGGTGTGAAGAAGGGACGGCTTTACGGCACCGGCGCGTATGGGAAGATAGTGGCTGCTGCGAAGAGTTTACTGAAGGGAGACTCTTCCACCTCCTCCTCATCCCAGGKTGATAGAAGACAGATCAGAGAGCTCGAGGCGCAGGTCGAGGCTCAGAGGGCGCAGCTTGAGGCGTTGCAGCAGCAGGCAGACGAGGAAAGGCGACAGCGTGCGGAGGAGCGCCGGCAGCAGAAGGATTTTCAAGCGCGGACGAACGCCCAGATAGCTGAGATGTACGCTCGTTTCCAGCAGCAGTTCCCCGCTCCCTATCTGCAGCAGCAGCAGTTTCCCCCTCCATAGAACACTTTTATTTATCTAATAAACTTTGTTACTGTTTCGATCGAACGCATGTAATTCATAAATTTTCAAATATTTTTTTTATTATAATTGATTTATTTCTTTGACCTTTCTTTAATTGCTTTTTTCAGTTTTTTGGGAATTTTAATAATTAAACAAGAATTAAAATTAAAACAAAAAATTAAAAATTAATAAAAAAAATTAAAAAATTAAAAATACCGAGGGAAAGTTCCCTCGYAATTTTGAAAAATCCGAGGGAATGGGACTCCCTCGGAAATCCGAGGGAAATATACTCCCTCGGATTTTTTCAATTTTCGAGGGAATATAATCCTTCGGATTTCCGAGGGAATGGAAATCCCTCGGAATTCCGAGGGATTTTATTCCCTCGGAAATTGAAGTATTCCGAGGGAAATGTTCCCTCGGATTTCCCTCGGATTTCCGAGGGATTGTCCGGTAATGGTTCCGAGGGAAACAATCCCTCGGAATTCCCTCGGTTTTGTAATTCTGAGGGATTTATTTCCCTCGGAACCGAAAACCGAGGGATTTTTTCTTAATTCCGAGGGATTTCCCTCGGTTTAACCAAAACCGAGGGATTTTTTCTTAATTACGAGGGAAAAATCCCTCGAAAATTCTGAGTTTTTTTGTAGTGGGAGTTAAGAGGCCATCTGTTCTCTGAAGGAATAATGAGGGGAATTTGCTTCGAGAATATAAGGGGATGGACTTTTATTACGAGGGATTGTAGGATCCCACCCGACATGTAAGAATTCTGAGAACGAGGCGGTCTTACAGTAGTACACGGATGCTGTGGCGCGTAGGACATTCCTATCTACTTTATAATAGATAGTTCAAGATTGGTTCATTTGATGTCCTCGAGAAGAATTACGAGCTTTCAGGTTTTGAAGTCGACCTTTTTAAAACACTTTTTTAGAGCAAAAATACACACGCAAATGGCACAGTCGCTCTTTTCAATGGTGCAGCGACCTGGGGTAACTTTGAAGGATTATGTAGCCAGAGCTAATTTGAAAGTGCCTACAGCCACAGATGATATAAAAGCATTGAATTCCTAAAACTATTATATGATATTATAAACAATCAACCCTTGATGTTAAGAGTGATTTGCATGGGGTAACTAGTTTTATCTCTCAATTGAAGAAAAAATAATAAAAGATTTTCAACAAAAATAAAATAAAATATACCTAGATAAATTTGTATATGCGGCAGATTTATAGCAAAAAAGAAAAAAAAAAGAAAAGAAAAGCATTATCAATAAAAATAAATCTGAGTAGTTCTGATTAGTCGTGTGTAATAGTGGTGAAAAATAATTTTAAAAATGAGATTTTTATATTTTTATAAAGAGTTGATGGGAAAAAGTCACGTTTTGTAACTTTTTCCTAACAGGTTCTTATCCTTTCTTCATAGCTTGTAGCTGCATCCTGTATTGCATAGCCTTTGCATTGCTCTCATTGGCAAAGCTGATGTGTAGAGCCTCCCAAATCTCGCTGCATGTGTTAAGTCCTACAGTAGTGACCAACACACTCTCTGAGAGGGATGAGAGTAGCCAAGAGGCCAATAATTTATCTTGTCTAATCCAGTTAGAGAAGGCTGGATTTGGCACACTTTCATTTCCAGACTCACTTTGGATGAACTGATCTGGTATTTTATAAGTGCCATCAATGAAGCTTGACAGTCCATAACTCTAATGGCTGTCATGACTTGTTGTTTTCATATGAGATAATTGTTATCATTAAGTTTAGTGCTAATCAACTGGCTTTGCAGCTGGATGACCAGATCAGGAGGGTTATAAGTGGACATGACAGAAGTTTGTGACTTGATGCTTGGCTAAAAAGGGAAAAACAAAGATTGAAGACAAAGGAGTTGGCTAGGCATTAATTAAAGCTACAGCATGGCAGAGACAGGTCACAAACCCGCTCTGATACCATGTGAAACAAAGCACCTTGCCATAACTAAACAATAAAAGCTGAAAGCAAGAAAGCAAAACTGAAACAAAGTAATATTGAAGCTGCTAGGGTTTAACATTTATCGGTATATTTGATTAATGCGGCTGAGCTTGTACACAGCTATATAAATAGCTACAAAATAAACCTAGGTCATGCTACGTGTCACATATCAGTTGGTGAATACAAAAGACAACTTTAACCCTAAGCTAAGGATGCACAACGGATACAAAGCTCCTTTGTCTGTTTCTGCTCCAGCTGGCTTTGTCAGCTTGCTGTGCCATGTGCATGGCTATGCATGGCATGGCTGTGACCTTCATTGCTATGTATGCTAGCAGCTTTGTAATAAAAAATTGAAAAATTTGATGATTGAATTTGAAGCACACAATTTGGGGAAAAAAAACTTTGAACCATGTGATATTATACCTTGGCTCTTGATACCAAATTTGTTGGGTGCGGAGGCAAAATATTCATAACAAAATATATTTTATTTAAGAAATTTTTATTTGAATTGCTACGGCACACTTGATTTTACACTTGTATTTATTCACTCCACTCTACATAATCACCACTAGTAAACACTTCTATTTATATTAAACAAAAGATAATTCTAGAAACATGAATATAAAAAGTTAAGATTATTCAAAAGTCATGAATATGAAATCAAAGAGCTTTATCATCTTCCCTTTGTATGAACCCATTAATCTTCTAATACTTTGTATTCCCAGTATTAAAGATTGGAAATTAACTATCATTTAACAAAAATAACCTATAAATTATTAGACGGGAAAATAAACTTTTTCGTCCTGTAAGTTGACATACTTTGCAATTTAGTCCATTTTTTTGGCCTGTTTTTGATTTCGTCCGTTTTCTTTTAAAACATCTGCAATTTAGTCCGATTATCACCGGAAAAATTGAAACGCACCTTAATTTGCTGAGTAGGTGCCGATCGTTGCTGACTTGGCGTTAAAAATTGAGGATTTTCGGCCACGTGAAAATAAAAAGTTTGGACTTTATTTTAATTAATGTGTTGGCATAAAATAAAAAAGGGATGAAAATATGAGCAATTCTATTTCAGTTCATCCCGTCCCCAAAAAACCCTACCAGAAATCTACTAACCACCAGCCGATAACAACGTCGTAGTGGAATTTTTGGAAAAGGGCTGGGTATAAATGGAGATGACCCAACCATTCAAGCCATTCAAGGAGTGGACGCAGCGACCCACAGAAACTACAAGCAGCGCAGGCAATGGCAAATCGGATAGAGGCTGTGGGGAGAATTCAAGGCAATTCGGCTGAGTTTGGGTACGATCGGTTCTCCTTCCTCAAATCAGAAATCGGTATTTGCCGATCGACACAGCGAAAGCGACGACGATTTGGGCGGCGGCAGAAATTTTAAGCGCTGCTCTGCTCCAATTCGGGCTCGGAGCATCTTCCCAGATCTCAGAAATCGGTCGGGTCCTTCTCGTTTGATTGACCGCCCAACAGTGGCTCGGCGAACGTCGACAGCGGTTCAACGTGGGGTGGCTCCGGTCGATCCTAGCGGGTTGTTGGGTTCCGATCCGAATCGGGTCGTGGGTCAGTCTGGGTTTGGACAAGGGTCCGAGTTGGTCTGGTGGCGATGATGATGTAGGATATGTATTTTGGCCGTAAATTATTTGGTGTGCGGCTTTTGATTTTGGCAGCGGTGAATGGTTGCGTTGATTAGAAATCGGCAGTTGGGGGTTTGGATTTTGGCGCCGCTGCTGATCTGGGTTTGGTCTATGAATGATCGGGTGGTTGGCGACGATGGATGATTGGGGCTGGTGTCGGTTTGGGACTGATTTGGGTGGGGTCGCTGGATTCTGTTTTGGCGGTGGTTGCCGTAGTTGTTCGGGTCCAGAAATGGTTTTCAGCCGAGGATCATCGGGGTTGGCGACTTGGCCCCTGATTTGAATCCGGCCGTGGGTGGAAGGCCAGGGTGGTGATTGTTGTGGTTCGAAAATTGACAACCAATCCGGTTACGATTGCTGCCGGAAATAGTTTCTATCTTCATCTTCAACCTCGTTTTCTTCGAACATAACTTCGGATTCTTCAAATTCTTCAGACATGGTATTTTTTATTTTTTATTTTGGATGAAAAGAAAAAAGCCTAAGAGTTGAGAATGTAGGGAATTGGGAGGAATTTACAGGGAAATGAAATGATTAAATGAATGATAAATTGATTGAGTGTAAAAATTGACGACTTAATAATTTTTTTTTCTGTAGCTTTTATTTTTTTTTTTTCATGCCAACAAGGCAAATAAAAAATAATCCAATTTCTTTTATTTTCACGTGTCCAAGAAACCCCAAAATTGAAGCCAAATCAGCAAATAACCGGCGCCAACTCAGCAAATTCGGTTGCGATCCAATTTTTCGGCGATAATCGGACTAAATTGCAGAATCTTTAAAATAAAACTGACGAAATTAAAAACAGACAAAAAAAAAGGACTAAATATCAAAATAGGCCAACATGAAGGACGAAAAAGTTCATCTTCCCTTATTTAGACCATTCTAACAACAAATTGCCTCAAATCAAACAAATCGTGTATAAATTGCATAAATCAAAGGGACATCAATCACAAATCAAGAATAGCAACAACAAATAGTACATTTATATATTCACCATAATTACGAAATAAATATACACACGTAGGATTAGAAATTACAACGAATATAAATCAAAAAAGTAAATCTATTATATATATATATATATATATATATATATATATATATATATATATATATATATATATGAGAATCTTAATAGAGAAATGCAATATATTTTCTTGATTGACATGAAATTCAAATGAGAAGGGCACATACATATACAAATTAAACATCGATTCGAGTTGCACATGAATAGATGATACACATTAACACAATTACACTCTTTAACGTAACATTACTCCATCCTAGCAATAATAAGAGTAATATCATCAATCTTGCCTCCTTTATGAGATTTTCCAGCCCGTCTCGCTGCGATCGAAAAGGGCGTATCGCTATACCTATCGAACGAGTTGTAAAGCGCAGTGTTAGCCACGTAACAGCACTGCTCCGCCAAATCATTCCCTAGCATAGCGCCTCGATGCAGGATCTCCAAAATCTCACTCTCATACATGTTATCCAACAGCCCATCCGTCCCCAGTAAGACCAAATCGCCCTTCTCGACCCGAACCTCAATCTCCTCGGCCACGGTTGGGTCGTCCTTGGTGGTCCCCAGCTGATAAGGGCAGTTGAACGATCGTTGTTGTGTCGGGGACCGGTAAACCACGGCGCCGTTCCTGATGATCAAAAACCCGCTGTCTCCGACGTTGGCGGCGCGTAGCATGTTGTCCTCGCCAGAAAGTGCGACGATGCAGACGGTGGAGGACCCCTGCACGGTGGTGTTATTATAAGCCTCCTCCAGAACCCTCCTAGGGCTTTTTGCATGGCGGACATTATTATTATTATTATAGTTAGGGATTTTGTGAATCAGAGAGAGAACGGAGTTGAACATGAGCTGCCGAGCGTACTCGCCGCCGTCTATTCCGGACTTTCTCCAGCCGCCGACGCCGTCTGKAACTCCGATGAACTGCTCATCGGCGGCGATGAAATGAGCGTCGTCTCCACGTGGATGCGTGGGATCGTCCTTTGGTAAGCAGATCGAAGCAGCAACCATCTTCAAGGGAGTCTTTTTCCTATTCATGGAGTTTCTGATCAGAGAATCAAACTGCCGCCCTGTCGCCGCAGAAAAAGCGTGGCCGGAGTACTCGGTCGCCACCATATGATTCCCGGCCATCTGATTATACCTACAATCAAACTGCATCCTTTTCTTTCTTTCCTTTTTGAAACTTCTTGTGAGAGAAGGTAAAATATTTTTATTTGCAAGTGGGAAAGGTATTAATGCGGCAACTGGAGTATGATATATATATGTAGGGTTATGATTTGACTAAAAGTTTCCTAAGTTATGAAACTTACCAGACATATATAACCTAGGATTAGGTTTATTGATTTAGTTGAATTACTTCCTCGGAAAGTAAGTATAACAATGCGGCAAAACTCCCTGGATTCGCCACGTAGTGTATGCCATAGATATTAAGGGCAACTTCAAATTTTCGAACAAACTAAAATTATTTCTAATTTGAGTTAAATTATTGAACGTCTAGTGCCTATATATTTGGGCCGCTTTTTGAGGTCATAAATGTTTCTTGAGGTTGCGAATTTTTAGTATATTGACATGTATACTTGTTAATAAATAGAGAAGAACAAGGGCAGTTCTCATCTTTTTCTTTAATTTTACATTTTATCTTACATACTCTTCCAAAAATGTTAATTTCCTATTTAATTTATTATTATTTTAATTTAACTAATTAATTTTATTTTTTTTCATTACAAATTATGTCATTCAAAATTCATACTCCCTTCGTTTTTTAATAAGTCTCGTTTTAATTTCTTTTTTTCAAAATTAAGGAACATAACATTTGACCAACATATACTCAATCAATTAATAATATTCTCATTTAATTACTTTTATTCTTTTCTTTTAGTTATTCTATTACCATAAACTTGTTTATATTTCTTAAAATAAGCGAGGATAATATTAGAATAAAATGGTAAAAAATTCTAAAACAACACTTAATTTATAATAAAATTGAATCTCTAAAACGACGTTACTTTTAAAACGGAAGGAGTACTATTTTATGTTAAATTCATGCTACCCACAATCACTGTCGCCAAACGCAATTATTCGCCGTTCATAGTGTAATTCCATACTCTAATACGAAACCTCATACTAAAATCATTTCCATGCTTATCTCTATTTACTTATATTAAAACCATATATTACATTACTTATTAACTTTTACGGAAACTAAGTAGATAATAAATAATTAATTAATCATAGCTAGGAGCATGGATGTAAAGAAAATGCTTTAACTAAATTAAATATTCTATTAAATCGTGTGAAATAACCATAAGCCTAACTTTACGTATTAAAATACCATACTGCATGTTATATACTAATCGATAGAATTCTTAACGATTTCGTACTGGTTTCTTTTTATTTTATTGGTAGACTACAAGTTTTTGGGCATGTTATTGCAGCACAAGCATTGCTATCCACGTAGCGATCGCGACCTGGACCACGACAAAGCCAATAAACATTATAAAATGCATTTACTCCAACTTTAAGACCAAGATTCGAAGAAGCGCTATAAGTAGAGAGCTGAGAAACCATCCAAGAAATGTTGGAAGATATAGAATATATTACAATAAGGATTTGAGTGGAAGTTGGAGATTAAGAGCAAGGAACATGAAGAACGACAGATCGTCGTGGAATTCTAGAGTTATTTAGCAATTATTTCTTTTTCTTGCTCATGAACTGATCAATGAATGGTATGAATAACACTTTAGCTATATCTAAGCTAATTTCTTAATATTCTGATATAGAAACGAAACGATGAATATTTGATGTTTTGTAATTTTCAATAAGCCAAGTATGATCTTTTCATTATTTTTGTGTTTGTGAATAATTGATTTATATCATAATTGGTTTACCATCTTTTATAATTTTTTGATTGTAATAAATCGAACTGAGAGAAGAGATTTATTATTAGAATTTCAAATACAAAACATGATAATCAACAAGATCTAGAGATTTAAGATTGGGAAAAGGAAATTTTTCGTCCTTTAAGTTGGTCCAGTTTGACATTTAGTCATTTTTTTTTTGCCTGTTTTGCAATTTCATTAATTTTCTTTTAAAATTATTGCAATTTCATCTGATTTTCGCTGGACAAACTCAATTGCACCGGAGTTTGCTGATTAGGCGCCGACTTGTGCTGAGTTGTCTTTTATTTTGAGGAAAATTCGACCACGTAGAAATGAATTAAAAGTTGTTTTTTTTTTTTTGCCATGGCATAAAAAAAGTTGGGATATTGAAGAAGAAAAATCCAAACTACCGAAGAACAATCAAAACTGAAAATAACCAAAATCACTCTCCCATGTTTAGCCCCATCTCCACCATCACCATAATTTCCGGGAACCATCCAAAACCAGACTGTAGAAACCTAGGACCCCCTTGCTGTGGAAGGTCTTGAAGAAGGCGTCGAACGCTCCGATGTAGATCTTGTACGCGCCTTTGGTCTGGAGCTTGGTTTTGATCATGTCGAGGGGGTAGAGGCATAAGTAGGTGAAGGCGCCGGTGATCGCCGGCGGCGACGCCGATTAGCACTCGTTCGAGGACAAAGAGGTTTTTGAACAGAGCGTAGACCGCCGGAGAGCCTCTGGCGGCCGGTTTGAACCAGTTTTTACCGAATTTATCTAGTTTTTTGTGTTTTCATGATTGGAAAGTGTTGTAGATGAGAAATTGAGGGTTGGATTGGGAATTTTTGTGAATTTACTATGGTTAGTGGGTTCGGGGGATTAGGGTTTAAGGTTGAGCTGGAAATGAGGGAATTGAGATGGTTGAATGTGGAATTGAAATCGGAGAGAGTGTGTGGATTTGGGGGGAGGAGGATGAGAGCTATGCGAGTTGAAGTTTCCATTGGAGGTGAGTTTTTGGTTTTGTGCAGCAAAGTATGTGGGTGCGGTGTGGATATACACACAGGTCAGTGATAGTTGGGCAGGGAGATGCTTTGCTGCATTGATTATATATAGCCAGGGGACCATGGGCTTAGCCACCGCCTTTTCAGTTCACCGGGTCACTTCCGTATAGGATCGAAGATGGAAGAGAAGCTCGCGGATGATTTCAGAAATTGAAGCAGAAAGAGAAACAGGCTGACGAATTTAGGGTTGGAGATGCATTTTATATTTTTCAAAATTCCCCAAAATTACAAATCAATCAGGGTTCCTCTTTTTATGCTTACATGGCAAATAAAAGTATTTTTGTTTTAAGTCATTTCCACATGGCCAAGTTTCTCCCAAATAAAAGACAACTCAGCACAAGGCGGTGCCTAATCAGCAAACTCTGGTGCAATTGATAGACGTGTTAATACGGTTATGATTGGCCGGTTAATTAACCGCGGTTAATAACTGTCGATTAATTTAATCGGTTTTAGGTTAATCGTAACCTAACCGTCTTAGAACCAGTTAAGGTTACGGTTAAATCGGTGGTTAACAGCCGGTTTTTTTTAAAGAAGTCGATCGACTGCGGGATCGACTGAAGGACAGTGAGTTTTGGTTTTAGGAAGGCAGTCGATCGACTAAAATTATGTCGATCGACTGCGTATCAGTCGATTTTTTTTTGGGGAAAAATAAGTTTAAAAAAAATAAGGACTTGATTTTATTTATAATATTAAAAATTAAAATTTTAACTTTTAATATTAGAATTAACTTGCCTACGTATCCTCGTAAAGGTATCAAAGTCCACGTAGTTCGAATTATTTTTGTTTGAAAGAAATAAGTTAAAAAAAGAACTTTAATTTAATTCAAATATTAAAAATTAAAATTAATTTTTAAGTCGTAATATTAGAATTAAATTGCAGACGTATCCTCGAAAATGAATCAAAGTCTACGTAGTTCTTTTACTTACCTCACTTACCTACTTACCTATTCATCGTTGTCGTTGCTTTCCGAAGTGGCATCGTAATAGTCGCCCTCTTCGCCTTCATCCAATTGCATTTCTTGTTCTCATTTTTCAACTTTCACCCAATCATTCATCAACATTTGATTTTCAAGATTTTTGAATGTTAACATTGATCGACGCTCATCTAACATGTAGCCTCCCGTGCTGAAGGCATGTTCAACAGAAACTGTCGAAACAGGAACGGCAAGGACCTCCTTGGCAATCCTAGAGAGAGTGGGAGAAATACTGGCCACTTTCGACCAAAACTGCACAAGATCGTTTGTAACACCATCGGATTTTTTTGGAACCGATGTCGGTTCAAAAACTCCTAAATAACTATCTAATTCCATTGACCGACTAGCACTAGCCCTTTGCCGTTTTCATTTAGTATCTTCAAGCAATCTCATATATGGGGCTAGAGCTCCTCGAGGGTCGTTGGGTCTTGTAGAAGGGGCGGGGGAGGGAAAGGGGACACATTAACATCACTAGAAGATGAAGATTGATCGTAATCATTAAAAGTTTCAATTAAAAGTAGTTGTGCTTGGTGAACAACACTAAGAGGGCTAGGGATTGATAGTCTACGAGATTCTAAAAAAGGTGTTAATGCATCGTAATAAATTTTAAGTAAGTTTTGAAGACCCTCCATCCGATAATTCGGGTCTAAAATTTTTTCAATAAAAAAAACATCGGGAATGTAATGAAAATATTCGACCCATTTACTCAACATTTCATCGATAACATCACCTAATTCAGGGTTATCGAGTAAAGCACTACAAACAAGTACTATTTGAATACAATGATCAACAAGTATCGAGGAGGTAGGATAATAAACACCGGATAAAGCCACGGTGGCATCGTTAAAAGTTTTTAAAATGGATATCATATTATAACAATCATCCCACATATGCGAAAACAAAGRGAAATCGACATCTTCATTATTAAAAAAATGTACACAATGCATCTCTATATTCAAATGTATCATTAAGTAATTTATAAGTAGAGTTCCAACGATTTGGTACATCTAATGAAAACTTTTTTGGATGCAATTGATTGGCCTTGCAAAATCTTCGCCATTTTTTTTTTGAAGCGAATCGTAGTTTCGTAGATAAGATATAGCACTCCTAATCGGTTGGATTTTAGATTTAAAAAGAGTTAAACCATCTTGAACACATAAATTCAAAATATGACAAATGCATCTAATATGAAAAACTTTGCCGCCAATAGCGGGAGGACAAGTAATTTTTAATAATTCTAAACTAGCCGTATTAGCGGCGACATTATCAAATGAAATTGAAAAAATTTTGTTAGTTAAATGATACTCGGACAAAATAGTGGAGGTTTTTTTCGAAATATTCACCGCCTTATGTTGGCTATCGAACTTTATATATGCAATTAAACATTTTTGCAAAGTCCAAGAATTATCAATCCAATGGCAAGTAATTCCCATATAATTATGATTTTTAAAATGATCCGACCAAATATCCGAACATATAGAGACACTATGAGACAAACTATCAAATATTGAAATCAAATTCAATTTATACTCACCGGCCATTTTTTCAATATCGCGAGTTAATTTGTTTCGTGAAATCCTTTGGCTACATGGATTAAATGCACCCCTAGTATAATCTTCATAATGACTACTATGCGCATGATTAAAAGGAAGACTCAAAACGGAAACAAATTTTGCAAGAAATTTTCTATGATTATTTTTGGTATATTGAAATAAAGTAGAAGAACTCGTACCTTGGCCGCCGGTCCAGCCGGCGGCGGTAGATGAAGATGAGAAGTTTAGTTGTGTTTGAGAACTACCGGCGCCGTATTTGTTGGGATGCTTCTTCTCCATGTGGTATTTAAGCGACCTGTAGCATTTATTATTTTTAGAACCAAATGCATAATTAGCTTTACAATAATTGCATTGCGCTCGAGATTCGCCGTTGATCTTCATTTTTGTGAAATGCAATCGGAAGATGGGGGAAACAAATTCCCTCGATTTTGATTGAGGCGGCGGCATATCACCCGTCGGTTCCTCATCATCTTCATCCAAATTGACGGTCGCTTCTTATTCATTGGAGCTTGGTAATTCCTCTTCAAAATTGGTTTGTTGCGAGTCAAAGTCGATTTGATTATATAGGTTCTCAACTTCTTCCGCCGTCATCTCATCGGAAACGTAATCTCCGGCGACGGCCAAAGATTCTCGTCGAGATCCTCGACCTCGACGAGAAGAGGTTGGAGTGTTGGTATTGACATCACAGGAAGAGCTTGCCATAGTAATATTATAAAAGAGAATTAAGTAAAACGAGATTAGGAATGAATAATAAGAATATTATTGATAATATTATTTCTTGCACAAATTAGAAACTTGACTTCTTTAAACTTGAGAATATAATAGAAGAAGATAAATAGTAAATGATTTGGTGTGAGGATTGGTGTTGGAGAGTGGGGTATTTATAGGTGTCAAAATCTGCAAAAGAAAATAAAATAAATAAATAATAAAAAACTGTTGTAAACCGGTGGTTAAACCGGTTAACCGCGGTTAAATCGCCCAACGGCTATTTTCTTTTGAATTTGAGCCGTCGATCATCAATGTCTAGTTGATCTCAACCTTTGATTTTCAATGGCTAGTCCACAGACCAGTCGATCGACTACAGACATTCGATCGACTAAACCCCGGTCGATCGACTGGTCACTTTTTTTTAAAAGAAAAAAACGGTTAACTGCCGGTTAACCGCGGCGGTTAAGGTTAACAGTTTGGTTAACCGTAACCTAACCGCCGATTTTTAACCAGTTGACGGTTACGGTTTCAACCGTGACCGCCGGTCACGATTAACCGTAACCGGTCAACCGGTTAAAAACTGGCAGTTAGGCTGTTAACCGTAACTGGTTGTGCACCTCTAGCAATTGAGTTCATCCAGCGACAATCATATGAAATTGTAATAATTTTAAAAGAAAACGGGTGAAGTTGCAAACAGACCAAAAAAAGGACTAAATGTCAAATTAGGCCAACTTATAGGTAGAAAAGTCTCATTTTCCCTTTAAGATTATACTTAATATTTATAAATATTTAAAACCTTTTGATGTTATAAGTGCGATTTCTAATACTATTTTATGCTTATGATCAACGGTTTAATTATTTTGAAAGAAAGGTTAAACTATTTTCGTGATTAACTTATAGTGGATTGAATCACAAACAATACGTGATGAATTGAAATAATATTATATTGAACCATACATTAAATTGAGACCTCATAATATCTTTCTCTAAATTTCCTACTATTTTATTTGCAATTGGTGTTGATCTTGGCAACTTCATATACTTTATATTATTTTTTATGTTCATCTATTAATTATCGACAAAATAAAAACCATTCATTTCAAATTATTTTAAATAAATTAAGTTATCATAATTATATTGCTTGTTAATTCAAAATCACCGGTCCTTGTGTAAAATGACCTTACTCGTTGGTATCATATATCTACACTCTACACTTGCAGTTAGATCACAAATATAATACGCGGACAAGTTTTTGGCACCGTTGTCGGGGACCAATTTGATTTGGAATGGTGATAATATAATAAATGAATTAGCTAGTTTTAATTTAGACATTATTTTTACAAGGTTCCACAAGTGCAAAAAAGTTGATTAGTGTCGCTTTATAAGTGACGCTTTAAAAGCAAACCGCTGCTAAAAATATAAAAAATGGCGGTACGGTAGGCGTTTCAAAACAAAAGCATCTCAAATAATTGGCAACGGGAGGCGCTTTATAATGAAAGTGCCACCAATAAATAATAACGGGTGGAGCTTTATAACAAAGCGCCACCAATAAATAAGAACGGGTGGCGCTTTATAACAAAGCGCCACCAATAAATAAGAATGAGTGGCACTTTATAACAAAGAGCCACCAATAAATAAGAACGTTTGGTGCTTTATAACAAAGCGCCACCAGTAAATAAGAACAAGTGGCGCTTTATAACAAAGCGCCAACAATAGAGGAACTTTCTATCTTACTTCGTTACAAGGTACGCTCTTATCCTACATCCCCCACCCACCACCTCCATTTCTTGCTTGATCGGGATTCATTTTCTTTTTCCCTTCAACCACGGTCCATATCAAAGCAATTACACTCTTTCACTACATTTCTCTGCTCAATTAACAATACGATTATCCAAATTAATCAACTTTTTGATTATTCTTACCATTAATTATTATTATTGTTATCATTACTTTCAGAGCTAGGGTTTTCATTTTCCATTTCCTTTTTTTTTCTTATTGCTCTAGTGAGATCTGCGAAGGATAAATTCATTAATTTTTTTATTGAGTAAGGGAAAAAGAGAGAGTAAGAAGTGCTTAGAGTTAGTGTTTTGATATGTTGGTGTGGTTTCGAGATCCCCAAAGCTTTAATATAAATTATTATATAAGAGTACTATTTTAATCTCTCCAAAGTATAAGAGATTATTATATAAGATGTTATGAAAATACTAATTTACTATTTAATTCATTAACTTCTCATTTAATATAAATTATTATATAAGAGTACTATTTTAATCTAGATGACTGCGGCGACGTGTGAGTAGTAAGAGAGTGAGACAATAACTGAGTGGGATCAGCGATTGGAGCAATAGCGTTAGGTGGTGATTGAGTAATTGGAGGCAGTGAGTTAAGGATAACAGGACGCAACGACCTCATAGGTTCAGAAGATGTTACCTTAGGTGTTGCAACACCCTTATCCACGTCTTGTGTAATAGATACATTAATGATCGAAGAAGTCACAAATGGCTTTGATGGATTGAGTGGAGATTCAGATATGGTGGCAGAGCTTAGGTAGGTCGATGATAGAGGTGGAGGAGAACAAACTCTTGCTTGGGCTTCGAAACAATGACTTGACAACAGAAAAGTGTTTAAACATTCTTGAATGAAATATGTTCACATGAAATCACACCATCAAAAAAGTGAAAGTATAAATATCCTACAGATAAATTAGAAATAAAATATATTGTACCTGATCACAGTTATTTTATATATTGTTATATATGAGGCATTACATTTATTGAATTATTATTTTAATTATTTGAAATTATTCATATAAATGTTCTCATGAGTTCGTGTTGTCATTAATATGGTGGAATGCCATTCATAGGACATTACTCTTAAAATATGCCTAACTAATGATTATCAAGATTAGAATTGATAATATAATATATATATATATATATGTTGGCATGTGGTCTACATCACATTCTTAGAGAATGGATTTAGTCTCGTGACTGTGAATAGTTGTTATTGTGATGGACATATGGATACTTTAAAGAGTATTGGTAAGCCCTACTACTAAGCTATTTGTTGCATGTCTACTTATTGGTGTATAAAGTGTGTGATAATCCTTTGACTTGAGATCAATACGCACTTACTGAGTGGTATACTTTGACCATATCTAATTCTTGGACCACTTTGGGGTAGATATGGATTGTCTTGGGTACATCAAGATGTAAATAAAGGTGGTAGTTGAGCCAAGAAACAAATTACTCCTCGATTGAGATTTCGAACGAGATCACTTAGATTCTGTATATTAGGTCGATAAAAGTCATTGACCAATGCAATAGATATTTAAATATAGTAAATGAGTATGATTTAATTGTCAAATGATAAAGATGAGATAAATTGATTAAGTCATTGAGATAGACACTTGGATAAATCTTAAGCTTAATCGAGTGATACGTAATGAAAGGAATTTCACAAAATTTTTATATAAAGGTTATACTTTCATGAGTTCAAGTGAATGTCCTTTATATATTGAGTTCGTCCAACTAAGTTGTCTAGGAATTTCGCTTAGATAATCACTGGATTGATGTCATATATAAAGGATTATAGGGTCACACTTAGAGTGGCTTCCGATTTAAGAGTATATCAAGAAGGTATTAAATATTCAATTGGGAACCATACTATTTAAATTTTAAAAATTATGATGTCAATTTCAATTTGATATTAATTATTTTATTAAATTAAATAAGATTTGGATTTAATTTTTCTAAATTAAAATGATTAACCCATGATTATTATTATATTATTGTATTATTTGATGATGTTAATTAAATTAGAATTTTAAATTTAAATATAATTATGATATTATTCCCCTACTTGTCCTAATTGTTTATGTGACTCGTATATTACTTTATAGTATAAAGTCCACATTTATTATTATTTTTGTAAGCGGCACCTAGTATTTGTCGAAATGTTTGCTTATCGATTCTGTGTAGGCAACGCCCAATATATGTCGGACCGTTTACTTATTAATTATGGGTATGTGACACGCAATAAATGTTTTTTTGTTCATCTAAATCTTGTTAATTTTGAAACCCGATAAATGTTCTCCATTTAAATATGAGTCTCATCTTGGATGAACGCATTGTCCATTACATTTGGGTGAGTACAAAACCTTTTTCGTCCATGAATATTTACACCCCAGTGCTTGCTACGGTAAAAAAGGTTAAGTCTTTCTCAAAGATGCATATATTTTCAGTCTTGTAATGGGGTTGACTTAATTCTTTCTTGTTCCCCTAGCATCAGAATTAACTAAGGTTGTGAGACTGGATTGGATTCAATCGATCAAGAGTTATAATTGTTTATAATAGGTTTGGAGACCTACCTGTTATGCTACTGTGGTCATCAGCCCTAGCAGAGGCTACAATAGTATGAACGTGGATCTTTGATCGCTATGATCATATTTGATATGATTTTGTATTCTACCGTGGGGTCGCAGAGTATGTCAAAATATTAGGAGTTAATTATAAGTCCTTGTTAATTAGCCATAATTGTGATCATAGGAATTCGAATTAGATTTTTAAATCACACTCTATTTATTTTCTCCAGATTAGTTAAGATGTCGAATTTAACTTTGAAATGCTTGGTTGAAACAAAAAAGTTGACTGGACCAGACTTTATGGATTGGTTGCGAAGTTTGCGCTTAGTTCTGAGATAGAAAAAGATTGAGTATGTGTTGGACACACCTATTCTTGGGATTCCTGATAAAGATTGTCCTGAATATGCCAAATTTGACAAGGATATTTATGAAAAACATAAGGATGATGCAACTTTCGCATAGTGTGTTATGCTAAATGCGATGGTAACAAAATTGCAGAGGCAGCATTAACACATGGCCCCTTATGAAGTGTTGGAGCATTTGAGGAGTCGTTATGCTTCGCAAGCTCAAACTATGGATTATGATCTGGTAAGATATCTCTTTAAGTGCAAGCTTCCTGATGGGAGCAAGGTGTCTGAGCATGTCTTGAAGATGATATGGTTGATTGAGAGGTTGGCTTCAGTTGGAATGAAGCTAGCAGAAAATGCCTCTGTCAACTTGATCTTGAACTCACTTCCTAATTCATTTGGAAATTTCATTGTGAATTATAATATGAACAACACGAAAGTGAAGCATCCCCAGCTTCATAACATGCTTAAGGCCTATGAGTCTTCCACCTCAATAGGCAAAGTTGTACTCATGGTGATTACATCTACTAGATCTAATCCGGAAGGTAAGAAAAAGGAGAAAATGAGAGCTTAGGATGGGTATAAGCCTGTGGCTTGGAAGTCGAAAGGGGGTGCTCATAAGAAGTCAACATTGTCTAAAGATATGTGTTTATATTGCAACTAAAAGGGACATTGGAAGAGAGATTATGAGAAGTGGAAAGTATTAGATGTTTCCAACTCCTAGATGTAAGGACTTATAGATTATATCTACCCTTGAGTCATAGACTTTATTTATATACTTTTATTTTGTCTCATCGATTACTAAGAATATTATTTCCATTCCAATGTTAGACATTGAAGGGTTTCCTTCTATTTTGCTAATAATAATTGTTTACTTTCGCATAATGGTGTTGTTTATGTATATTCTCCTCTTGTAAATAGTTTATATATGAATGATTGTAGTCTTGACATTCTAAATGTGTAAAATAAATGTATAAACTTAAGTAATATGAACAATCCCACCTACTTATGTCATTATAGGCGTGGTCACATAAATGAAACAAGAATCGCAAGGTTAAGAAAGTTAAAACACTTAACACCATTTTATTTTGAGTCTTATGGACAATGTGAATCTTGTCTCAAAGGAAAAATGACCAAAAAGCCATTTACTTGAAAAGGCATACGAGCAAAAGAGGTGCTTGAGCAGGTTCATACTGATGTCTGCAGACCATTTCCTACTTAAGCTAGAGGCAGTTATTCATACTTCATTACTTTTAGTGATGACTTATCTAGGTTTGGACATGTGTATCTTTTGAAGCACAAGTTAGAGGCTTTTTAGAAGTTTCGGGAGTATAAGTTAGAAGTAGAGATTCCAGTTGAAAAGAGTGTTAAGACTCTTTGATTGGATCGAGGAGGAGAATACTTGAGTAAAGATTTTTTTGATTACTTGAAACTTCATGGAGTCCAATTGCAACGGACACCTCCTATAACATCACAAATGAATGGTGTTTCTGAAAGGAGAAACGAACCTTATTAGATATGGTTAGATCCATGATGAGTTTCTCGAATATTCTGACATACCATTGGGGTATGCTTTATAGAACTCAATCTATGTTCTGAATATAGTTCTATCAAAGTCAGTAGACACTACTACAAAACAGTTAAACGACGGCGGTTTTTTTACCTTTTTAACGGCGGTTTTTGAACCGCCTTTGTATCGACCGCCGTTAAATTTTACCCCCACAAAATAATATTTCTCACTTTTAGATTCTACCTTGTCAGTAAGCATCTTCTTTACGTATGCGGGACAACGCTAGGTTCGCATGTGCGTAAGTGCTAGCTTCTTGTCATGCCATAAGTCATATGGTGGTTTTATCTCACTACTGCCAGAAAACAGGATATGAAGGCGGCTGATTAACGGCGGTTCTGGAAAAACCGCCGTTAAATACTTTTTTACGGCGGTTTTTCAAAAAAACCGCCGTTAAATCGGTCATTTAACGGCGGTTTTCATAAAATCGCCGTAGAATCGTACATCTTACGGCGGTTTTATGAAAACCGACGTTAAAACTGAACTAATTAACGACAGTTTTTAAGAAAGCGCCGTTAATTGACAAGTATTGACGGCGGTTCCTCAAAAACCGACGTTAATTAGTTCATGAGTTAATTATTGCAGTAGATTTAACGTCGGTTCTATTAGAACCGCCGTAGTATAGTAAGCTGCCA
>BMAC01000230.1:30195-63432 GCA_014905375.1 Phtheirospermum japonicum
TACGATTTTGATTTCGCCTGACTCTGACTCTGACTCTTGTTCGCTTTTGTTGAGGGTCTCCACACGGTGCTGTGACAGGTTGTACAAAGAAGCACCATCCATCCGGAGCCCTTTATTATATATAGATTATAGAGTAGGCCCTGTAAGTCGACCCATTTTCCTTTCCTTTCAAAGAGGACGGGCCCATTTAGCCTCATCAGATTATGCTTTTCCTTTTCCTTTTTCTTTTTTTCCTTATTTTTCAAGCATGCACACTATGATTTAATATATTTTCTTTTATTATATTTAATCTTCTGCTTTATTTTATCTAACCTAACTGAACTTTTTATTATTTTTAAAGTATTTTTTTTTCCTTTTTATTTCCTCTCATATTTGGTGCACCTGCTTTCTTTTCTTTTTTTTTAAATTTTTTACTACTTTCTAGAAGGTAGTTTTCAAAAACCGACGTAAAATGTTTGTTCTGGAAAGCAGACTTTCTAGAAGGTATTTTTAAAAAACCGCCGTAAAAATGCTGCATTCTACGGCAGTTCCAAAACCGCCGTAAAAACGCTGCATTCTACGGCGGTTCAAAAAACCTCCGTTAAATGTCTTCCAGAACCGCCGTTAAATCCCACTTTTTGACGGCGGTTTTGAAAACCGCCTGATTTGTACATATTTGTATGTGATTCTCGTGTGTTTTTGCATCGTATGTTGTGTGCTTTTATGTGTTTTAAGTTTATCTTTTTATCATTTTTCTTCCTTTTTTATGTTTTTCGTTTCTTATGGTGTTTAATGTGTTTTTATATTATTTTGTATGAAATAATCTAACTTTGTTTAATATTAATCTCTCAGCTCAAAACGAGGAAAACGGGACGAGCGACGAGCCGAAGTCATGCAGGTGCGTCGACTGACGCACCGTCGACGCACCGTCGACGCAAATGTTCTGAAGCGTCGATCCTAGGCCCGTCAGTCGACGCACTGCCTGCCGACGCGTGTAGCCTGGCTCGCGTCGACTGACGCACTGTCGATGCACCGTCGACGCAAATGTTCTGAAGCGTCGATCCTAGGCCCGTCAGTCGACGCACTGCCTAGTTGACGCACCATCGACGCAAAGGTTCTGAAGTGTCGATCCTAGGCCCGTCAGTCGACGCACTGCCTGGTCGACGCGTGCAGCCTGGCTCGCGTCGACTGACGCACCGTCGACGCTCCGGCAATTTGAGAGTTTATTTTCGAAATTCTATATAAAGTCGATGGTTTCTTCGTTTTTGGGGGGATGGGATGAGGGGGAAAAGTCCAGAACGATACAGAGAACCCTCGGTTCATGCCACCCTTCCATTCAAGCAAGATTAGCATTTAATAATTCGTACTTTGTCATTTTCATGTTGTCCGATGTTCAAGGCCGTTTGTTGTCGCTGAAGATCGTTAAACTGCTGATGCTTTCTATAGATTATAGGTTTTTCTGCACCTTTTATTTGCTTTTTGTATTTGGCTTCAATGACCTTTGCTTTGATGTTATTATGTACTTAAAGTTTCGTTAATTTAGTCGTTTTCCTTTTACCATTTTTCATAGTTGTTAATTTATGTTTATTGCTTTATAAGTTAGTTGTTAGTTCTCGTAAGATTAGATGAATGATTATGTCAATTTAGTTTTGTATTTCGATTGTGATCATGCTTGTGTTGATATTATGGAGTTGATCATGATGATGTTTGTTTTCGGATAAGTTTGTTGGTCTAGTGTACCTATGGTCGTTTTGAACCATCGGGATTGACAACCCCGATCGTGGAGACGATTCCGGCACACTAGACCCTCGTTTTCATAATCATTTTTTTTAAAAGATTTTTATTTCATTGCTCGTAGATGTTAGAAAACTTCAAACCTTATTTGATCGTGTGTTTATTTTAGTTTAGTTCAGTTTTTATTTTCATTTCTAAGTACGTAAAATCGAACACCGGAATAGTTTCCGATTAGTCTTCCTTGTGATTCGACTCGAGTCAACTTATCGCCTACAATAGCTCTGTTCTCTTGCGGATGAGCTTTTCATTATTTTAAACGCGAAAAAGTTCGATTCATGGGGTATCCTAAAGAACAAAAGGATACTATTACTATCTTACTAGAGAATACAAGGTCATTGTTTCTAGGCAAGCGACTTTCCTTGAGGAAGACTATGCCTACAAGGAAAAGATTCAAAGTAAGGTAGAACTTCAAGAAATTCAAGAACCACAAAATGACATAGAGGTTGAAAACTTGTCCAATGACCTAGATAAGAATTCAGTGGGAGTTTCTGGTCATTCCTCTGGTGAAGATTTGTCACCTAGAGGACAATGGGTAGCCAATGAGAGAATTGATAGAATTGATGCAGTAATGCAAAATTCATCATCGCAATCCATGGAAGACCAAACAATGGTTTCACAATCCCCATTCCAGGAAGTTCATGTTGATGATATTTATGAGGGATCTCAAAGTCCTGGACCATCCAGCACAAGAGAACCTTCTCATGATCAGAACACACAAATCACTCAAACGTATGATAACCAACTTTATAATTCTACAAGGATTCATCAGCGATCGAAAATACTAAACCTCCTTATGGAGGGTCAAGATGACATAGAGTTTCTGGATGGTGATGAACCTAGAACTTATACTGAGGCGACTATGTCAGATATTTACTCAAAGAGGTGACCCATGAAGTTATAAATGGACTCAATGTACCCAAATAAAGTTTGGAACTTGATTGACCTTCCAATTGGGGTTAGACCCATTAGATGCAAATCGGTCTTCAAGAAGAAAATCAATGATGGCAAGGCAAAAACCTATAAGGTTAGGTTGGTAGAAAAAGGTTATAGTCAACGACTCGACTCTCCCACTCCAGTCGTTGTTTTTCTTTCTGTTACTTTGAAAGTCGTTGCTTCAGCCACTCAAAATTTTGATATTACTTTTTATTTCTCATCAAACAAATGACATCTTCTTTTGGAAATCCTAACTATTCTTAGTGGGCTTATTGCTATCAATTCGATGATCCCTATAAGACGTGGTTAATTATCAGAGATAGACAGACCACAAAGGCGAATTGAAAGCTAAGCAGTAGGAATTCTAATGACTACGAATTACCCACTCAGTGACTTTGGCACTGGACGTTCCCAAAACGAGTACTATCATTGAAGCACAAGAAAAGTGGCCTTTACGGTAGTAACTCATATCACGGGAGGAAACTTCAAGAAGGAATTGACTATGGTGAAACCTTTTCACCAGTTGCGAAAATCAACTCCATTAGGATTTTACTTGCTAAAGATGCATATTATGATTACCACATCTGGTAGATGGATGTTAAAAATGCTTTCCTCAATGGTGACTTGACTAAGGGAGTGTATATGATACAACAAGTTAGTTATACATCTGAATCAAAACCCAAAGCGGTATACGAGCTATATAAGTCCATTTATGGACTAAAAAAAGCCTGTAGAAGTTGGAACATTTATTTTGACAAAGCAATCAAATCGTTTGATTTTGTCAAAAATAAAGAAGATAAATGCGTTTATAGTAAATGTACTGGAGTGGGTATTATTTTTATTATTATATATATTAATGATATATTAATATTTGGAGATAATACTCTTGTTATACATTCAGTAAAGGATTGGTTGTCCAGCACCTTCATGATGAAGGACTTGGGTGAAGCCTGTAATATTCTTGAAATTAGGACCAACTGGGATAGTCTTAATAGAATTTTGGGCTTTCACATTCCATGTACATACATAAAGATTTAAGACGATTCTTTATGAAAAAATCCAATAGGGAATATATTCTAATGAGTCATGGTATTTGGTTATCAAACAAGGATGGTCCTTCTACTGATAAGGAACTTGAGCGCAAAAAAATGATCCCATACACATCGGTAATAGGATTTATCATGTATGTCATGATATCCACAAGGCCATATATGGCCTATGCACGTAGCATGACAGGCAGATTTCAACAGAATCCTGAGGAAGAACACTAAAAATCATTCAAGAGTATTCTTAAGTATTTTAGAAGAACTAAAAAATATTTCTTAATCTATGTTGGACAAAAGGAACTAGCAAGTACTGCGTACACTGATGCTAGTTTCCAAACAGACCATGATGTCAATAGGTCACAATCTAAATATGCCTTTGTTTTAAATGGAGGGGCATTAAGTTAGAATAGTTCCAAGAAAACTACTACCACAAATTTAGTAACTGAAGATGAGTACATTGCTACATTAGAAGTAGCTAAAGAAGATGTCTTGATAAATGAGTTCTTGCACGAATTAGGGGTAGTTCCTAGCATTAGTAGTCCAATGATGTTGTATTGTGACAACACTTATTGTTGTGCACGCAAAGGAACCGAGCATGAACAGAAACAAGCATGCACCAAGACGCTACCACTTGATCAGGGATATAGTGGATAGCGAAGAGGTTCAAATAGAGCGTGTTCCCATGAAGGGAAATTTGGTTGACCCTTTCACCAAGCCATTATGTTCTAGGAAACATGATTAGCATTTTGTAAACCTGGGTACTAGATATATAGGTGCTTGGCTCTAGACAAAGTGAGAGATTGAAAGTATAAATGTCCTATAAATCATTAGAAATAAAAGACTTTGTACGTGATCATAATTATTTTATATATTCTTATGTACGAGGCATTGCATTATTGAATTATTATTTTTGTATTCTGCAATTATTTATGAACCCGTGAGTTAGTATTATCATTGATATGGTAGGATGTTAGTGATAGGACATTACTCTTAAAATAACCCCTAATAATGATTATAATGATTAAGATATTTATAATATAATATATGTTAGCATGTGATCTGCATCACATTCTTAGAGAATGCAGTTAGTCTCATGACACGAATAGTTGTTATTCGTGATGGACACATGGATACTTTAGAGAATATTGGTAAACCCTACTGATAAGATATTTGTTATATGTTTATAGACTTGTCGGTGTATAAAGTGTGTGATAATCCTTTGACTTGAGGCCAATATTTTGTTTACTGAGTGGTGTGCTTTGAACATGACCAATATTTGCACTCCTTTTGCTTATATATATGTCTTGTGTTGGGTACATCATGATAAAAATGAAGGTGGTAGTTGGGCCAAGAAAGAATTCATTCCTCGATTGAGATTTTGAGAGAGATCACTCAATTCTCTATATTGGGTCGACTAAATTCATTGGCCAGTGCAAGAGATATATTCAATATATAGTAATGGGTATGATTTAATTAATGACTAATAGAGATAAGATAAATTAATTAAGCAATTGAGATAGACACTTGGTAAATCTTAAACTTAATCGAGTGATACGTAATGAAAGGAATTTCACAAAAAAGTTTTATATAAAGGTTATAATTCGTTGAGTTCAAGTGAATGTTCTTTATATATTGAGTTCATCTAACTAAGCCGTCTAGGAGTTTTGCTTGGATCATTATTGGATTGATGTCATATATAAAGTCCTATAGGGTCACACTATTATGCGATTAATTTTCCAATTTAAGAGTATATCAAGAAAGTATTAATATTCAATTGAGAATCATATTATTTAATTATTAATAATTATGATGTTAATTTCTATTTGATAGTAATTATTTAATAAAATTAAATATGATTTGAATTGAGTTATCTACGTTATACTTGGACCAAAACTATTTTGGGTCCATATCTTGGACAGTCCAATCATTTTTAGCATAATGGTTCTCTTATGTACTATTATAAATATAATATAAATTCATATAAGTATTCTAATATTTTTTAGAGAAACATCATAAAACGCCTACTGGTGTTTGGGATTGTGAATCTCAAAATACTTTCTTGAGCTTTCTGCGAGATTTCTACCTTTTTCCTCGGTATTAATATACTGAAGTTGGAGCTTGCAGTTAGGAAATTAATCACGTGGATACATTAGTGTTGAACTCCGATATGGATCTACTTTAAGGTTTCATGATTTCTCTATTTATGTATTGTATAAATATATTCATTCAAAGTATAGATCTATTAGATTTAATTTTTTTTAATACTTCCTCTGCACGAGCAGCGTGTTCGTCACTACGAATTCCAACAAAAATCTCACAAATATCTGAAAAATAAAGTGAAGTATGCAGGTGATATTTGAGAAGCCACATATGTATTCGCTTATTTTATTTTTGATCTAACACCAAGTGTGTGGTGTAAATGTAGGATACCAGGGAGTAAGGTATTCCACAAATACCAATGATTTTGAGTTAAAAAGTAATATAATTATGATAACTTAATTTAATTTTAAAAAATCTGAAACGAATGGTTTTGTTTTGTCGATAGAGAATTGATGAACAATAAAATAATATAAACTAATAAAAACTATTATATAAAGTTTACACATCAACACCAATTTCAAAGAAAAGAGAGTAAAAAATTTAGAGAAAGATATTTAAAGGATTCGATTTAATGAATAATTCGATATAATGTAATTTCAATTCATCAAGTATTATTTGTGATTCAGTCCATTATAATTTATATCACAAAAGGTTTAAAATTTTCTATTGCAATGATTAAACCATTGATTATAAATACAAAATAATATCTCGATTTGGGCAAACACTTGTGTTAGGCCAGATTAACGGGTCATGACCCATTAAGCCATTTGATCCGATACTATAATGTATTAGTTTTTATACTGTGGTGCATTGGTTTTACCGTAAAGTATTAGTATTTCATAAATCTCTGACCCGTGCTATGATGTATTGGTTTTTGTACTGTAATATTTTTGTACTATGATGTATTGGTTTTTTATTATAATGTATTGGTTTTTGCACTATAATGTATTGATATGAAATTTTGGCATAACGGATGATTCGTTATTCCGGCCTAACAAGAGTGTTGCCCCTCGATTTGACACCGCACTTCTAACTCCAAAATATTAAAAGATTTATAAACTTCAAGCATAATATCAAATCTCTCGATCTTGTTGATATCATGTTTTGTATTTGAAAGCCTAATAATAAATATCTTCTCTCAATTCGATTTATTAAAACCAAAAAACCATAAAGAATAATCATCTAATTATGATTTAATTCAATAATTCACAAATACAAAAATAATGGAAAGATCGTGCTTGACTTATTAAAAATCATAAAACATCAATATTCATTGTTTATGGCCTTGGAATACTAAGAAATTATCTGGATAAAAATATATTCAGACGGCTTATTAAGTATTTCATGAGCAAGAAAAAGAAGTATGAATGCTTAATAAAACTCGATAACTCCAACGATGATTTGTTATTCTTCATGTTCCTTGCTCAACTTGGTCTTAATCTCTAACTTCTACTCAAATACTCTATGATATATTCTATGGCGCTCAAGATGTTCTTAGATAGTTTCCCAGCTCTCTTCTTATAGCACTTCTTCAAATCTTTGCATTAAATTCAGAGTAAAGGTATTTTTTAATGTTTATGGGCTTTGTTGCGGTCCAGGTCGCACTCTTGTGCTGAAAATTGCCCGCTGGTTTGGGCGTTGTCGCGGTCGCGATGACACTACTGATGGTCAACATCATGGTCGCTATAGTTGACCACGACCGTTGACTTGATGATTTTTGAAATCTTCTTGGGCCGATCTCGACTTCAGGCCAATTGCACCACACTTCAGCTTTTCAACCCAGGACTCTCTATTCTTTACTTTTTTATGCTCTTCAAGCCCAATTCGTGCCGAAATCTATCAAAAATACTATAAAACAAGTGAACACGTAACAACTTGTGAATAATACGAAACAAAGCCAAACAAGTTGTTAATGTACAATTTATAGAACTTAGAAAAATAAGCTTCAATATGCACGTAAGAACAATATTTATCAACTCTCCCAAACTTAAACATTAGAAGTCCTGACCAATGCATCTAAACCAACACCTCTCTAAGAAAATCAAAAATAAAAAATATAATTTACAAGAAAAATAATCAAACTCTCAACAAAAATAAAGTGATCTAGCATCTGAGACTCGTGAATCCTCCAAACTCCAATGGAGCTTCACCAAATTCATAAACGATGGTTTTCACAACCTCACAATATATGTAATACCACTCATCACTGGCGTATAAAGACGTGTATACGTTCAAATCAATTGAAGAATATGCTTGCCCCGTAAGCTTTCCCTTCATCTACGATCATCACCATTCACCACGAAAATGAATGCGATTTGTGAATCAAAAGGTCGTATTGTATGCTCTTTGGTTAAATACAAACTAGCACAAGAATATCAAGTTTATCACTAAATGTCATAACACTTGAGACTTTTAATGCTTCACCTTATCTTAAAAACCTGTAAATTCAAAATATAGCATTTATAAAATATGCTAAACAACCAAACCCTTTTATTTATCTTTTTTTTTTCTACTTCTATAAAAAAAAACACAATAATAAATTCCTACACAATTTAAACTCTATTCAACCAACACAAGTTCTACTCTACCCAATAAGATTTTCATAAGCACTTTTTTCGAGAGCATAAAATAAAGGAATCTTTTTCATTTTTGTTTCATTATATTTGTTACATTCCAGAAAAGATACATGATATTGCTCATCATCAAATAACATTTGCTAAGTTTGTCAATTTTCAAAAAAAGGTCCAAGATCGTCGGGATTGTGTGCTGATGTGGCGAGATTCTATATTTTTTAAATTATTTTCTATAATATAAATATTAAATTTAAGACAAAAAACTATTTTCTCTCACTTTTATTTTTTGTTTTTCATTTATTTTTTCTTTAATCTAATTAATAATAAAAAAAAGCAGAGATAACTATAAACACATAAAATAAATATTAAATAATTATAAAATAAATATAGATATTCATCTGCAAAAAAATGATTATTAATAAAAAAAAAAGAGATAAATATAAAAACATGTAATAAATATAAGTTTTATATGGAAAAAGTTAGGTTTTTCATATAAATTTGTATATAGATTTTTTTTATTTTTTTAAGATTCATTCTATGTTTTTATATTTATATCTTATTTTATTACCAATAAAATAATCATATAAATTTTTTTTTATTTTATATTTTTTTTTGAGGCTTATTTTATATTTTTATATTTGTCATTGAATTTATTAATTTTTTATTAATTTGGTAAAGGAAAAATAAAAGAAAAAGGAAAAGAAATGCTTATGGCAAAAAAGGTTATTATCTTCAATTTAATATTTAATATTAAATCAAAATGATAAGAAAAGATAGAATCATGCCACGTTTAGAAAAGAAAGCCCTAGTCAATCTTGTTTGGATGATGAATTTGTCAGCTTAGCAGACGTGGTTTGCCTGCCAATGTCACGTAAATTGTGGAACGTAACCAATATAATGAACAAAATGAATTTCTTCAAGTTTTTATCTTAAATTTAATGTTAGAAAAATGATAAGAAAATATTAAATCACGCCACATCAGCAAAAAAGCCCGCTCCAGCTTTTTTTGAACCTTTTTTATGAATTAGATAACTTAGCAGACGTTGTTTGATGATAATCAATATCACGTATATATTATGTAATGTGGAGAATATAATGGATCAAAAATAAAAAAAAGTTCTGTAAGATAAACTTGATCTCTCAAACTTATGTGGCAAACGAAGAATGGAATAATTAGCTCAAATGATCTAACAATGGAAAATTTTATTTGTAGTAGCTATTTATTTGTAGACAGCTAAAGGGTGTCAAAAATCGCGTAATATCATTTACACAAATTACATGCATTAAGGTCTCAATCCTGACTAGGAAGGTTCTAGCTTATTTTCATATTAATGAAGATATTCTCAAGACAAAAAAATAAGGGCTAATTTTTTTTTGCCCCCCAATGTATGCAATTTTTCTCACTTTGCCCCCCAAAGTATTTTTTGTTCCACTTTGCCCCCTGATGTACAATAATTTTTACGTTGCCCCCCAAACTTATTTCCGGCAGAATATTCTTTCTAGATTCCATCGGCGGGCAGATGGGGGGCAAAGTGAAAGAATCTTATAGTTTGGGGGGTAAAGTAAAAAAATATTATATTTTGGGGGACAAAGTAAAATAATATAAATATTAAATTTTTGTTTTAAAATCTTATATTTGAACAAAATATATAATTTTTATCTTATACCCACACGCACACAAAGTTGTCAATACAATTCCAATTTTAAAAAAAAACATAAATTTTCAATTAATATTTATAATCTTCTAAATATAAATATTGTTCATACATCTTTTATATTATTAAATATGAAACACATGAATAAGTATTATGTAAATTATTAGGCTAAGTAACATAATAATATAGGGAACGTCTACGGTGCCGTGATGGCACCATTCCTCAAATCAGTGGAAACCATCAGATTAATGAGAATATAAATTTAGACTTGTCATATTAAGGAATCAACGCTTGTAAATGCAGGAGGGGGTGAGGGTATGGTACCGTGAAGGCACCGTAGTCATTTCCAATAATATATTATTATGTATTATGATTGAACAAAATAAAATAAAGGTGTATTTCCTATATGCATTATAATATTATGATACAAAAAATAAAATTATCATTCGATATTATTATTTGTATAAAAAGTGTGATTAAATACTATATTAATCATGAGTACATTATTATATAAGATTATAATTACCGAATGATTAATATAATTAAAATCTTGATATTATAAGATTTTAATTATATTAATCATTCGATGATTATAATCTTATATAATAATTAATGTACTCGTGATTAATATAGTATTTAATCACACTTTTTATACAAACAATAATATTGAATGATGATTTTATTTTTTGTATTATAATGATTTACATAATACTTAGTCTTGTGTTTAATAATTAATAATATTAAAGACGTATTGACAATATTTATATTTAGAAAATTATAAATATTAATTGGAAATTTATAGGTTTTTTTTTTAATTTGGAATTGTATTGACAACTTTGTGTGTGTGAGTATAAGATAAAAATTATATATCTTTTCCAAATATAAAATTTTAAAACAAAAATTTAATATTTATATTATTTTAATTTGCCCCCCAAACTATAATATTTTTTGCACTTTACCCCCCAAACTATAAGATTCTTTCACTTTGCCCCCCAGCTGCCCGCCGATGGAATCTAGAAGGAATATTCTGGTGGAAATAAAGTTCGAGGGCAACGTCGAAAATTATTGTACATCAGGGGGCAAAGTGGAACAAAAAATACTTCGGGGGGTAAAGTGAAAAAAACTGCATACATTGGGGGGCAAAAAAAAATTAGCCCAAAAAATAATTATTTATATGGTTATCACCTCACCGATTATGTCAAATAAATACAATAAATGCAAATTCAAAAAGGTTTCACAAGTTCAAAGAGTTTGTTGTCAATCCTCGGCTCGGATACTAGGCTCCAGAACTTTCAAATCAAGTAATATAATAAATCCTCAATTGAACCAATGATATCAGCACTCCAACCTAGTGGACTTTACTCCACTTTTTAAAAATAAAATAAAATTTCATAACTAAATTGTAAACGTGTTAAAGCGATAAAAACTACATGAATGCAAGATAGGATACGTTTCTAACTCCACTAAAAATGCAAGATAGGGCACGTTTGAGAACTAGAGTTAGTAATACGTACAAAAAAACCTAAATTAAAAGGTGGACGATGCTTTTGGTGCCAAAACGTGCCTCCAAGTACTTTTCTTCTTGACCAGCCATCCTCGAATCTCCAAGTGCAAAACCCACATCACTTTCTTTTTAAAATAAAGTATCATTAAATATAAAAATCATAATAAGAAAGAAAAGATGGTATGGTATGAGAGTTTATAAGAGGAGGGGATTTATTGTAAAAAGATTTGTCCACGTCTTGTACTATTTTACACTCCTAAACAAAATCACTCTCAAACCATGACTTTCTATAATAAAAAAACACGTTGCTCTCATCGTTCACTCTCAGTATGAGTTCTCCTCTCCTCACATCGATCAGCGCTCCACTCATGGCTAAAAATGGATGTTCATGAATCAATAGGACATTTTTATCCTCCTGCATATCCAACACCACAAAATTCACATGAAAAATAAAACCACTAACTTTAACTAACACATACTCTACAATACCATTTGGATAAGTTATAAACCTATCCGCCATTTGAAGAGCAATTATAATCCGCTTGATAATCCCAATCTTCAACTTCTTCATGATCGATAGTGGCATTAAGTTAATGTTAACTCCCAATTCAAACAATGTCTTTTCGAATAAAATGCCACCAAGATTGTAAGGTATCATGACAATACCCGGATCCTCTCACTTTAATCTTTGGTGAATTTCACCATCTCCTACTCCTAACTTCCGCTTCTTCATAATAACTTTCTTCAAGAACTTTGCGTAGTTGGGCATCTGTTGCAAAGCATCAACAAAAGGGACTTTAATATTATTATTAGAAAATTATCTAATAATTTCGAATGTTGCTCATCCCATTATTGCTTTGATACACGTTGATAGAAAGGTAAAGAACTAGGTAAATTATATGAGTTAGAAGTAGATTTTAGCTTCACAACCCCTGTTCTGCTCATTACTAAATTTTGCTCTTCTTTCACCTTCTCCGCCTCCTTTAAAACTGTTTCTTGCTCATCACTCAGCTTTGTTGGACCCTCGTACTCTTTCCCGCTCTGAAGCTGAATTTCATCACATTGCTCTATCAGGTTTACCTTCGTATTGCTTAATACTTTACCCTTTTGAAATTGGTTTTCCATGATGGTTGCCAGTATAGAGATTTACATCTCTAGAGCCTTTATATGAGTGGCAACCGACCCAGTGAAATTAATCATACTAATCTCCGTTCTCTTTAGTTAAGCATTGTGAGTGTCTAACCACTTCTTTGTTTTTCCCATAAAAGTGGTAAACATTTCTTCTATGCTCAACTTCCTCTCGCCTGAATTACTTAGATAATTATATGAACCTTATTGGTTCACATAACTTAAGTCTTTGACCCCACTCATATTGATAACCAATGTCTCTAAACCACGCGGGATGGCCACATCTAACTTGCTCATCATGGCTGAAATTTGTGCTTTCAACATATTTACCGTCTCATTCTCAGCCACACTCTCAACTCTCCTCAAAATGGACCGCTCGACGGGCCTCTAATAACTATTAGCTGTCATATCATCCAAAATATTCAATTCATCATTCGTGCTTTGAGCCAACAATGAACCTCCAGCTGAGTAATTGACTAGTGTCTTTATTTGACCCCTCAGCCCATTATCAATATAACAAACTTGTTGATCGCAAACCGTGTTGCGGGCACTTTCTCCAATGTTCTCTAAATCTCTCACAAGCTTCGTGCAATATCTAGTTAGAGAAATTGTATAATCTCTCTCTTAAGCTTCAACATCTTACTCCGAGGGAAGAACTTAAAGAGATATTTATGGCATATTCCTACCCTCGTGTCAATAGCTCCAAAACCCAAAGTGTTACAACAAACCTTAGCCTTATCCCCTAAAAAGGATAGGAAAATGCAAGGCTTAATTGCATCATCTGGAACACTATTCATCTTGATTATTCCACATATCTTGAGAAAACGCGCCAAACGCGCATTAGGATCACCACTCGCACCTCCAGTAAATTGATTTTGTTGAACCATAGCAATCTACCCCGTCTTCAACTCAAAATTGTTAGCATTAATTATTGAAATGTTAGATCTTCCGTAAGCTTGATTTTTATCGTGTTGAACATGAATTTAATGGATGGTTCATTTTGTGTGGGTGGTGCTTGTTGCTGAAATTGTGCTTCAACGCTTGAAGTTGTTCTAAAAGTCGGTTGACTTGGTCATTTAGATCGACTGGTTGTATGTCCGCCATTTTGATACAACTCTCATTGAATTATTTCGACAAAAAGCTGCCTTAATCTCGGGATTAAGATTTTATAAAGGTGCCCCTTTAAAACGTATTTGCATACACTACCTGAAACTCAATCAATTTACACTTCAAAAAGAACACTAGTGCAGAAAAGTTAATTAGTGACGCTTCAAAACAGTCATTGGTGACGCTTTTGGACGACCACTAATCCAGGAAACACTTAAAGCCAAACCAATATGGGTGGCAGTTCAAAATGTCACTAAATATAAAGGCGGGTGGTGCTTGCAGCTTTGAAGCGCCAAAAATGGTAAGATTCGGTTGGAAGTACCACTAAAAACTGAAGTGTGTGGCGCTTATTACTTGGAAGCGCCACCAATAATAGAAATCGGGTGGCGCTTATACCTTGGAAGCGCCACCAATAACAATATCCGGGTGGCGCTTATTACTTAGAAGCGCCACCAATAATAATATACGGGTGGCGCTTATTACTTAGAAGCGCCACCAATAATAATATCCGGGTGGCGCTTACTACTTGGAAGTGCCACTAATAACAATATCCGGGTGGCGCTTATTACTTGAAAGCGCCACCAATAACAATATCCGGGTGGGGCTTATTAAATTGGAAGTGCCACCAAAAATCTACAACTTTTTTTTTTTTTTTACAATTTATGGAACCTAATTTGCTATTAATAAGTTTCACCTCAAATCATAATATCCCAACATACACATGCCAACTAACTTCAACTACATAAAAAATTTCATCAAAATTCTCAAACAAAATAGAAATCATCACTTAATCATGACAAACTGAAATTTAAAATCAATCAATGCCAAAGGTTAACAAAAGCATCCATTATACTTAGAAAGTATTCTACATTAAAATTTGAAACAGCACGAGCTACTACCGGTAAAATCAATAAAAATAACTACTTTAAATCTGGAAACTGAAGAGCAAGATCCAATATCTGCAAAAAGTTAACGAAAAAAATTAAAATGTGATCAAATCCCAAATATATTGTAAGAAAAAAAAAACAAATTACAGATATATTTCTACCATTGTTGGAAAGCATACCATAGATAGACTTTAGAAGAAAAATGGTCAGGATATCTAAGTACTCTGATATTCTTATGAATGCCCAGAAGCTTTCTTTTGACACTATTGATTTTGAGAGCTACGGAAACCTCTTTGTATAGAAGAATACACTACAAGAAATTTGATATTCGATGACGATACATTTCGTCATTAAAAGTCTATTTTTTCGTCACTAAAGAGAAACGGTGACGAGACTTGAGCGTCACAGCGGTTGTCATGGTATGACTGTCACCATAGGTGAAAGTGACAATTTTTTCAAGCGCGTCACTAAATATTCGGTTTTGATGACGCTGATGTAAATTGTCATCATAGATGATTCTATTTGGTGACACTGAATTCATCACGTAAGTTATTGAAAAATTATCATCAAAAGATGTGTTTTGTCACCGTATGTTACCATTTTCAATGACAAACTTTTCTTTTGTCATCAAAACATTCGACTTTCAGTGACAAAAATAATTATAGTGATAATATTCATTGACTTATAATGACGCTCTAATTGTCGTAATTTGTATGAAATATTTTCCAAATATAATACAATTTGTCACGAAAGATATATTTTATAGTGACGAAATATTGGTCGTCACTGAATAATTATATTTAAAATGACAAAATAATGCGTCACTATTTACTATGAAAGGTGATGACATGTTTTGTCATGAAAAAAAAAGCAATATGTGACGAATATTATAATTATCACGAAATATATATATATATATATATATATATATATATATATATATATTATATATGATCTAAGAGGAAGACATGGTGACAAAATCTATTATCATTAGATAAGTTTACATGGTTAATCGTCATTCGTCACAAATAACTTAATTAAAATGATGAGTTTCAGTCATTATGTGCAATACAAGTTGTTATGAAAAGCTAATTTTATATAGAAACACTGCTATATTAAAAATATATTAATAATGTTATTTTATTACAACTATTTATTACAGTAGTGTGCTATTATTGTACACTTCTTGTGCTTCTTTTACATGCTTCACTCCTAATTTTGCACCCCGAATCTTCTTCACGGGCCTTGAACCAGCTCAAAGAACTGCAGCTGCAACCCGTACACAGCTCCGACCCGAACTTGTTTCAGCAACAAGTCTGCTCGGCCTGAATCCACCAGCCCCAGCCGCTATCGCTCGCTGCTCTGATGAATACATGTCTTATAGTACCTACAATCAGATCGAACACTGAATCAAGATGAGGTACAGGGAGAAACTACATAAAGTAATTTCAATGAAAAGCTAATGATAAATCATAAACGAGAAAGAGATGTAGTAATCCTTATAAATTCTACTGTGCTGCCGCCACAACAACCAGCCTCTATGAACTTTAAATCCCCAAACCTGTCGCCACCCTTTGCCAGCCATTCCAGACAACTAGAAAACCAATTGAAAAATAGATAACACCAAAGTATATCTTAAGTTGCGACGACATTGTGTCTTAATAATATCAAAGCAGCAAAAATACACAACTCTCAAAAGGCAACAATTATAGATGGTTCCAATCAATTGAAAAATAGATAACAACAAATTATATCTTAAGTTGCGACGATATTTTGTCTTAATAATAACAAAGCATCAAAAATAAACAACTCTTAAAAGGCATCAATTAAAGATTGTTCCCACCAAATTAGCTGATGACAGAGGAATACAATGAAGCAACAAGTATTGGCAAATAATTCTACAACTTCAGTAATGAGTCACCCAAGCATCTATCGAATTATAAGCTTTTGATAATTTGATGTGTATATATATATGTGGTGAGTCAAAGATTAGTGGGAGGGAGATAATTGTGAGGGATAACATGAGATTCCATCACTTCAGTCGTAAGTCGTGTTCGTGCTGCAACTTTTGGTAAATAAGTGCCAATATAATATTGTTCTTATATGTGTTTGGAACACAGGATAAGTAAGTGATAATAGAACCTATCATTTGGATTAACGTTCACAAGACCCTGCCGTTTATGCGCTTCTATTTGTTCCACATTTTCTTGTGGATTCACATCTTTTCTCTTACCATTTTCCCAGAAACAGTAATGCATATAATAAGCTACTATAAATATCTGGCCTTATTAGCATCTGCATTAAAAAATATCATTAGCAACTCCCCCAATTTAAATAGCATCCGCTAGCCAACTAAATAAAAAGTAAAAAGAATGATTATCAAAACTTATAAATAATTTAAATAGCATCCGCTAGCAAACTAAATAAAAAGTAAAAAGAATGATCATCAAAACTTATAAATAGGGATTAACATAACACATTATTAGAATTAGCACCATGTTGTTTTCAAATTAGCATCCGAAAATGAAAATTTATCACACTCTAATTTGCCCACAACTAAACAGCCCGCGATCAAAATGCAATAATATAACCAGAATCATAAATTAAATTAAAATCTGTCAACAATGAATTAGGAAAATACAAATTACAAATTGCCCAAACAATGCCATCAAGAAATGTACCCAACATTCAATAATTTACCGAAAACAAAAAAACTTAAAAGCGCTACAGACCCAACACAATCATGTTATATATATATATTTAGCAAAGATGTCTCATAAAAATGAGATTGCACCATTTCGTATATACGTGTGAATCAACTATAACCAATTTAAATACATAAAAATCAGGAAAAATATATGCAGATTCAAACTCAAGTAGATCCCCAAAAAAATCTAATTCAAGAACGAAAATAATAATAATAATAATAACAGGATTTAATTTAATTTAATTTAATTTAATTTCCCACATAAGTCACATAGAATTATACCTTGGAGGTGAGAAAATCCCACCTATTTCCAGATTGCTTGAAATCCTCACGAATCGCCACGAGAAAAAAGGAAAAGAAATGGGTTCGCTTGAATTTAGCTGATAAACACGACCGCTTAATTTATAAATTAAGATAATCACTTAATTTATACCTTATTTGAGCACGCTGCTGAGGAAGGAGACGACGCAAACTGGTGGTGGTGGTGCACGCTGCAGGGATGGTTGCGGATGGAACAAGTGGTAGCGGTGGAGGTGGTGCAGGGGTGGTTGCTGATGGAACAAATGGTGGCGGTGGCGGTGGTGGTGGTGCAGATAGGGTTACAAGAGAAGGAGATGCAGAGAAGATATATATGATGAGAGTGGCCACGAGTTTTGAGTTATTTAATTTGGGAGGATTTTTTATTTTATTTGTGATATAATTATTTTAATATTTTTTTTATGATTTAATATTTTTATATTTAAATTTTTGTTAATAATATTTAGTTATATAATTAAATTATTAAAAATAATTCGTAATTTACTTATATTTTATACATGATATTCTAAGAATAGAATTATTTGAACTTTCATTATAAACAGAACTTAGATTATTTTCATAATTAGATTTTTTTATAAATAATATTATTTTATAAGTAATTTGTCTTTTGACTAAGATAACTAATTTAAATTTATTTTCTAATTATATATGACTTTTCATATTTTGACGTTATAAAAATAAAAAGAAACAATGAATTAGATAAATATAATAAGAGAAAAATATTAGGTTAGGTAAAATATAATAAAGAAAAATACCTTAAATTAGGTAAATTTTATATTTCCTATATTTTTTAGTAAGTTCCCAAACCTTTAAAATTTCCATGTAAACATACAAATCACTAAGAAATTACAAGTCAATTCAAAACTTGCGGGGTAAATATTTACACTAGTTTTAGACCCGCATGTTATGCGGGTTTTAAGAAAAGAATTACCAACTTGATAAATATTTATTTATTGTTTATATATACGATATGTTTCGTCGCACACAATAATTTTCAACTTAACTCTCGATTTTGACATAAAGTTAACCCGTAAGTTACACGTAATTAATAAAATGACACTTTTTAAAAACTTTTTGATAGTTACAAAAATAAAAATATATAGAAGTACGGGTAATTCAAAAAGAATATGAATATCGTACTCTCAACTTGTGTCGTAACATACTAGGGGCCCCGTACCAATATAAGTCTTTTAAAATTAAAATACTAATTATTATTGATATTAAATTATTATATCAAGATTCTACCGGTGTTTCGAACTAATATAATTATGATTTTAACATATCGTATAAGTTGTCAACTATTGAACATGAGATGTGTTGTATCATGCACAACATGAGTTATTCCTTTCCAAATGAAATTTATTTATATGTTTAGHTTTCATTTGTTAATAATTTATAAGTAAATATTAAGATTATATTGTGAGTTTTTTTAAATGATAAATTTCTTTAACTTATTTATATTATCTGACTCTAAAAATGAATTTTATTTAAATTTTCACAAACAGTCTACTATAAAACATACAAAACAATTCCCATAATTATAAATTAGTTACAATAAATAACAAATATCTATAAATAAATTCTTAGTGATTATTCTTAATAGTTAAAATTAAAAAATCATAATTAAAATAATACTATAAAATACTATTGAACTATTATAAATGTATAATTAAATTAAAAATACTTATTCAATAAATTCGAAAATTAAAAAAATCATCAAAACATAAAACATATAAAATAGATCTGGAAATCTTATAAAATTAGTGAAAAGAAATTAAAAACTTCTAAAGACTTATTTAAAATATAAAACAAAAAAGCACATAATAAATTATAAATTTGCGTAAGTAAAAGATAAAAAATTATATTTCTATCTAATTTAAAAGTATTTTGAGATATATTTTATAATATTATACAATATTTTTGTTATGATTTTCATTTTTAAATATATTATTTATTTACGCATGATTAAATATTTATTTTTTTATATTTATTTAACTTACTTTATAATATTTATATTATATTTTCCATTTTTAAATATATCAAGTAATTATTCATGATTAAATATTTATTTACTATTACATAATTATATAAATTTTAATAATAGTTTATTATATACTTTTTATGATTTCAAGTTTTGAAGTATTATATTATAATATTTTATATTTTGGTTTTCATTATTTTCGTTTCCTGTAATGTATTAAATATTTTTTTAGAATTCATTTTAATATTTATAAGAATATTGTGAGAAATATTATTTATTGTATTAAGGTTAGAAAATAAATTTATTGTTCGTTTCGTGTCGTGTCCCGAGTTCGTATCCGTGTCTGTGCAACTTAGGTAAAAGTAATTGTGATCAAACAAATGTACAACTATTATTTGGAAAAATTAACATCAAATAATAGTTGGTTAAACGGTTTGATTCATACCCTGTTAGCAACTGGTGCTATACATTGTGGGTTCAAATCTCATTGGTTTTGTTTTGCGATTTTACTTTTTTATTGACATTGTTTCTATATCTACACATTTTTTATTATAATTAAATTACACAAAGGTTTGGGAGCAAAAAAAATAATTTTATTGACACGTGTCGAAATCTTTTCGCTCCATTTTTGACGTGTCGCCTTCTGAATCAATCTGAATCTACAAGATTTCTTGGTTCAGACAACTTGAAGGTTCTAGCTAAGAATTATGTATTGCAAAAATTAAATAAAGAGGATCTCATAGTGTAATGGTTATAATGTCTTCCTCCAACCTATAGGTTTGGAGTTCAAATCTCCTTGTATATATATTAATTTTGCTTTCTTTCTATTTTTCAAATATTTTCTTCACTCTATTACCAAGAAAAAAAATCCTAAATATTTTAAGTATATTAAGTATTACTCATGTAAAATATTTATTTTATATATTCATTTAACTAACTTTATAATTTTTTTACTACTTATATTATTATTTTATAGAAATTTAATTTTTTTAATTTTCATATTTATTAATTAATATATAAATTTAAACAATAGTTTATAAATAATTTGCTTATTTCAGGTTTTGAGATTAAACTAGTACTACATTATAACATTTATATTTTGTTAAAAAACTGTCAAATTATTTTGTGACCCAATATTTCATTTTTTTAATACATTATTTTTCTTTGTTTTTATTTCGTAGTTTTCTTTATTTTACAACATTCATTTTTTCTTTCTTTTCTGGTTTTGAAATAATTATTTAGTAGTTAATCAAGACTTTTTTATATTTTTTATGGTTTAAAAGTATTTTGAGATTTATGTAGCAATAAAAAGAATTCTGAATAATTTCTATTTTATTTTCATTATTAGATATATTAATTAATTACTCATGATTACATATTTTTATTTATATAATCATTTAACTTACTTTATAATTTTTTAACGACTAATATTATTATTCTATAATACTTTTTTTTTCTTTTTTACTTAATTACTTATGATTAAGTTTTTTTTTAAGATTTACTAAATAACTATTATAAATTATTTTATATTATTTATATTTAGTTTTACCAATTTTCTATTTCTTATATTTAATTTATACGATTAACACTTTTTATGATTTTTTAATTATTAAAAATATTGATGTGATATTTTTTAAAATATAAATGAATTAATTATAATTTTGATCAAAGGAAAAATTGAACAACACTTAAAAAATAAATATTTAGAGATTAAATAATATTTGTGTCATTGAACACACGACAATCCCTTAGTGATTGCTTGTCCGTAGGCAGTTAGAATGCATTACATTTTGTAGAATTACCCTAATCTTGAATTACATATATTGATAAGGTCTCATACATAAGATAAAATAATAATAATAATAATAAGAAGAAGAAGAAGAAGAAGAAGAATAAGCAAATTAACGCTCACTTCATTATTTTATTTTACTTATATTTTAATATATTGTGCAAGATTTCTCATTTTTATAGTTAGTCATTTCTATATGTACTTAAATTACTTTATGATTTTTTAAAGACTTATATTATATTCTGCAATATTTTTAAGTTTACATTTTTGTAAAATGTTAAATAATTATATAAATTAAATAATAGTTTATTATATATTTTCTGATATCAAGTTTTGAGATTTATTTAATATTATATTATAACATCTTTTTATGTTTTGGGTTTTTTGTCTTAAATAGCTATTTAGAAAAAGTTATCATTATAACATATCGAACCAATTGCCCACTATTGAACACAATATGTGTTCATTCATAACGTGGGGTTATCCATTTGCCAAATTATATTTATGTAAATATTTATATTACATTTGTTAGTAATTTATAAGTAATAGTTAAGAATATATTATAACTCTTTTATATTATAAATTCCCGTATTGTATTTATATTATTTGAAACTCAAAAAGTAAGATTTATTGAACTTCTCACAAATAACTTATTATAAAACATATAAATAAACTTAAAATTATAAATTATTTTAAATAAATATAAATAAATTCTAAGTAATTATTTAAAATAGAAATTAAAAATCATAAAACAAAAAACAAATTACTATTGGGAATATATAAAATTAAGATAAATAAAATTTAAATTTATAATTAAAGTATAAATACTTATTCAATATATTTTAAGTATTAAAAATCATACAAAATATTCTATAATATTCTTAAGTTTCTTTTATTTTTAAAATTGTTAAATAATTATATTATTTCAACAATAGTTTATTATAAATTTTATGATTTTAAGTTTTGATATTTATCTAATATTATATTATAACATTTTATAAAAAAATAAAAAACAATAATATTATAAATTAAATGGGAAATTCATAAAAGAAGTTAAATTAGCTAATTAATACTAAATTTGTATTCTAGGAAATGATTAAATAAATTTAAGAAACAAATATATATCATAAAATATTTTAAAACCACACAAAACTATAACTCGATTAAGTTATATACATCACTCAGCTAAAGATCCTTTTATTTTTTTTAAATATTTCTATATTCTACCATTTTTCAGATTTAGGAAACAATTAATTTGGATTTAATTTTAATTAAATATAATCTTATTGATTTCAATTTTTTTGATTGTTTGTTTTTTCATTTTCACTTTTAAATATAGAAATAACTTTCTAGAATATATTTAAATAATTTAATTTATAATAGTTATCGATTTATATAATACTCTTTTTAATTTATTAAAAATAAATATTTAGAATTTAGCTATAATTAATTTATATTTTTATTTAATTTCAAGATATTTGCAGGTACTATTGAAAATTTATAATTAAGAAATAAAATGTATAAAGTTATAATTAAAATTTAGGATAGTTAATTAATAAATTTGAAGATTAAATAAGTATTTTTATTCATGAGAAATACAAAACAATAAAATTTTGTGAATATTATATTAAATTATGCAAAATAAATTAAATTTTCTTAAAGAATTATTTAAAAGAAATAAAAAAAATTAATATAATACTAAAAGAAATTATAAAATCATATAATTAAAATATATCATAATTATTCGAAGTTAATCACAATTTATTATTTTTATCTAGTTTTAAATTATTTTGAGATTTAGTTTATAATAATTAATAAAATATAAGTCATATTTTTTATTTTTAAATATATTAATTATTCATGATTAAATAATTATTTAACCTATTCTAAAAAATTCAAATGAAATATATTGTTATTAAAAAATTTTTTTGTTTTCAATTTTATTAAATAATTATATAAAATTTTAAAATATTGTGTTATATATTCTTTATGAATTCAAGTTTTGAATTTTGTTTAGTATTATATTATAACTTTTATAATTTTCTTTTATTTATTATTTATTTATTATAATTTATTAAATAGTTATTTAAAGTTTTATTTATACATTTTTTATCTCGAGGGCGAGTCGGACACTCCATGGACGCGGATACACCCCCAACATACCTCCGACACGTGTCGGACGCGCATGTCCTGTTTTTTTTTTTTTTTTATGAATTTTTGACAGGGGACACGGCTCGAACACGCCTAGGACACGGCGGGACATTGCGCAACATACGAGCAAGTCCCTGTCACGTTTTTTCAATTTACTACTTTTTTTCAAAAAAATATATTTTTTTCAATTTTTTAATTATTATCATTTTTTATTTTACTTGGGGGTTATCAATTATTGTGAATGAGTATGTAATTATTTTAGATGATTAATTGAAAATAAAGATTATTACAATTTAATATTTATAGGGAATAAAATATATTAATAATTATTTATATTATAAACGTGTGTGAACTGTGTCATGTCCTATAGTTTTAAAAATGGGTGCGGATATACGCACCCCAAAATATTATTAGTTGACCCAAATTGATAAAAACACCCCAAAAAATTCAAAATACATTTATTTTTACTAAATCAACCCCACAAACACCCCATTTTACCCCATATAATATTTTTTACCCCATATAATATTATAAATAATATAACAATAAAGATAAAACAAAAAGAATGATAATAAAATAAAAGGAAAAAAAATTGAAAGACAAAGAACCCGTTTTCTTCATTTTCTTCTTCCGATTTCAGAATTGCACGGCCGCTTCCCCTCCTCCTTCGATCATCGACGGCAGCAGGCCGGTGAACTGACAAGGCGGTGGCGGCATCTGGCAACCACAATTTGATGACAGCGATGCCCCAACTTCACCGAAATGGCGGAGCGACCGAAATGTGACTCCAACTCGAAGGTTGTGCCGGCGGCAGGCGCAGAGGCGCCGGAGTGGAGTCGACACTGATTCGTGAAGGACCTGAGGCAATGAAGGCTGAGACTGGCTGGAAGTGTCGGCGGTGATGGCAGTCATTCGTCTCCCCGACGACGGTGGTCGAGCCTTGGGCTGATTCAACAATTCAAATCCGACGATGGTGGGGCTCCGGGATTGTGAACCAAGTCCTATACCAAAACGGAAGTTTCAAATACGAATCTGAATGCGATTTAACGGACTCACGGTAAACTATCCGTGTATGGCCCGATTTAGCGGCGGAGGTGAAGGCGGTCGCCGATGCTGATTTTCTCCGGGTGAGATTTCCTTGTTGCTTCGGTTGGCCACGGTTGGAGCCTCTGAACGGTGATGGAGTAATCTACCTAATATTTAAGCATGAAACGAAACCCCCCTGAAATACTTGGAACAGTCACAGTAGATGATGAAGATGATGACCAAACTTCACCAAATGCACCAATCACACATGCTTTTGGACCAAATGATACGAGCTGCTATTGAGGCTTCCAAGCAGGACATTGCAATGTCAAGTCAACAATCTGGCTATCTTCATGTATGAAATATATTTACAATGTATGAGTTGCTATCAGCATTTGAATTTTTTAATTCTTGATATTTGTTCATCTTCGATCTTATGTAGTCCCAGACTAGAGAGAGGAGAGAGGGAAAGCCTTCACAAAAAGGTGGTGAACCCTTAGCTCTATACCCAGGAACAACGAGTTCGCCCAGTATTAATGCTTGTCGTCACATGATTAGATAATTTGTTTTGTTTTTTTTAGTTATATATTATGATAAGGTTATTTTAGTCTTTTCATTTATATCTATTTTTGTCTAAAATATTTTGGGGTCAACTAATAATATTTTGGGGTGCGTATATCCGTGCCCTTTAAAAATAAGCATGTCCTCGTGTCTATGTCGTGTCGTGTCCCGATTCCGTATCCGTGTCGGTGTAACTTAGGTTAATAGCTATAATACACGAATACTCCATTTTTGACCCCGAGGGCGAGTCGGACACTCCGTGGACGCAAACACTCGCCAGACACACCTCCGACATTTGTTAAACGCGTGTCCTATTTTATTTTTTTTTGAAATTTTTGACAGGGGACACGACTCGAACACGCCTAGGACATGACTCGAACACAGTGGGACACGACGCGACATACGGGGACACGGCCCAACACGTTTTTTCAATTTTTCTTTATAAATATTTTTTTCCAATTTTTTTAATTATTATCGTTTTTTATTTTACTTGGGTTTTATCAATTATTGTGAATGAGTTTGTAATTAATCTAGATGATTAGTTGAAAATAAAAATTATTACAATTGAATATTTATAGGAAATAAAATATATTAATAATTATTTATATTATAAACGTGTCTGAGCTGTGTCGTGTCCTATATTTTTAAAAATAACGTGTCCTCGTGTCCGTGTCGTGTCCCGAGTCCGTATCCGTGTCGGTGCAACTTAGTTTAAGAGTAATTGTAATTTGACAAACGTACAATTATATGTTATTTGGAAATATTAACATCAAATAGTAGTTGTGTCCGTATCGTGTCCCGAGTTCATATCCGTGTCGGTGCAACTTAGGTTTCGAGTAATTATGATCACACAAACGTATAATTATATTATTTGGAGAAATTAACATTAAATAGTAGTTGGTTAAATGGTTTGATTCATACCTTATTGTGGGTTCAAATCCAATTGGTTTTATTTTGCGATTTTACTTTTTTATTGAAGTTGCTTCAATATTTACACATTTTTTTTATTATAATTAAACTACACAAAGGTTCAGGAGTTATTTTGCGATTTTACTTTTTTATTGAAGTTGTTTCAATATTTACACATTTTTTTTATTATAATTAAACTGCACAAAGGTTCAGGAGCTAAAAATAATTTTTGAGAGACAAGGGATTTTGAACCCACGATATTTAATATTGATACCTAGCCAACCACTCCACCACATGGTTCTTATGTTATATTTTATAAACAAAGAAACATACATTTAAAAATAAATTTAATATTTCTTTTTACCATAATACAAAATAAATCTCAAAACTTAAAACCATAAAAAAATACCATAAAACATTTTAAATTTATATATTTATAAGATAAATCTGTAAAATAAAACTTAAAAATATTCTAGAATAATAATATAAGCCATTAAAAATTATAAAATAAGTTAAATAAATATTTAATCATAAATAATTACTTGATATATTTTAAAAATAAAAAATATAATTGAACTGATATAAAATAAATATCAAAATAAATTAGATAAGAATATAATAAAATATGATTAACTTCTAAATAAGTATTTCACACACACACAAAAAAAAAAAGATGTTCACAAAAAGAGATGTTCACAAAAAGAAATATTGTTAGCTACTCTAAGTTTTTTTATATATACGTGTGTATATTGTTTTATATATTTATATCATGTCTATATTGGTAAATTATTATTCAGTCAACTACTCTAATAAGCTACTTACCAAGCAGTTATTTATTTTTATCTAGCAGCCATCAGCTACTAACCATCAGCTATCAACTACCAGTTATCAGCTACCAGCTATCAACACAACCAATCAGGGTCGTAATAATGTTAGGGAAACACTTGTATTAGGATTGACGGGTCATGACCCGTTAGGCCATCTGACCTAATACGATAATATATTGTTTTTTGTATTATGATGTATTAGATTTTTACTCAATATATTGGTACTATGATATATTAGTTTTTCGCTATAATCAAATGTATTGGTACTATGATATATTAGTTTTTCGCTATAATGTATTGATTTTTGTGATATGATTTTTGTGTAATAGTACCAGAGATGAAATGTTGAATAATTGTTTGGTTAAATATCCAATGGCAATTTCTTTTAATGTTAGCATTGACGCAATTGGAACTCAATTTCAAAACATCAAAACCCGACAAAAACACGAGTTATATATTTTTCTCAAACCATATTAGATTTTATAACTGTAATGAAAAAAAAAATCTAAATTAAACAAATATTATATTCTGATAGAGAATGAGTTGCAGTCGATTTTTGGATTTTATTATGAGCGATATTTTGTTTGTTATATTTGGTCCGGTTTCGAATTTGCTGAAAAAGACATGGTGGATTTATTAAATTAAAATTTTTGATGTGTAATGTGAAATTGGTAAATTGAATTCATATTCTACTTGAATAAGGGAAGTATTTAGTTTGGTAATTAAACTTGGAAAGTTACGTTTTTGTTTTTCAGACTTTTTACTTGAAGCTGAAGACATTAATTAATTATTTAGAACACAACCCTATTACTACTAGGGTTAAGATTCCTAATATAAACCTATAAATTGAACCACTCCTTCAGAAAGATTAGAAAATCAGATTTTATTCAGAAACAAAAAAGAAAAACAATGGCGATCATCAAAAGACCTAGAAAATTGACAATGCGTGCCGATTCATTCTACATCCCAAAGAAGAATCCGTCCAAGCCCCTTGGCGAGGACGCGCACTTCATCTCCCACGAATCACAGGTCATCGGAGTGGCCGACGGCGTTGGCGGCTGGGCAAGCAAAGGCATCGACGCCGGCGAGTACGCGCGAGAGCTAATGAGAAACGCCGCCGACATCGTCAGAGACCGTCGCCCCAGCGACGTGGACCCGAAACAAGTCCTCGAAGACTCCTTCTCGAAAACAGAGTCGCCGGGCTCCTCCACCGCCTGCGTCCTGTCCCTCGCCGGAAACCTACTCCGGGCCGCGAACTTGGGCGACAGCGGTTTCTTGGTGATCAGGGGAGGCAATGTTGTGTACGGATCGCCAGCGCAGCAGCACAGCTTCAATTTTCCGTATCAGATGGGGAAGTCAAGCGGCGGCGTTGAGGCGGCGGAGGAGATGGCGGTGGCGGTGAAGGCCGGCGACGTGGTGGTTGTCGGGACAGACGGGCTTTTTGATAACGTGTTCCCGGAGGATATTGAGTCGACGGTGGAGTTTTGTTTGGAGAACAAGTATGAGCCGGATATCACGGCTTGGGTTCTGGGTAACACGGCCTGCCGGAATTCCATGGATGTGGGAGCCACATGCCCTTTCGAGGTGGCGGCTCATGAGGCCGGGGTTGAGCATTTCGGAGGGAAATATGATGATATTACTGTTGTCGTTGCTTACGTGGTCAAGTTGTATTGATTGTGAAGTGCAGTTTTATCAGCAGCTTTAATTGTACAGAGAGATTTTTTGGCACCAATGCATTGATAATTTGTTATAATCTCTGATTGTAGCTATTATTTTGTAGTTCTAATTAAGCTCTGCACTTTGTAGAACACTTATTGTAAGAGAAGTTGATTTGTATATATAAAAAGAAAAGGGTAAGAGATGGGTTGCATCGTGCCACTAGTAATTCTGATGAGAAATATAATTAATTAGATGATCAATAGTTTGATCATTAAGTCTAATGTATTCTAATTTTTTCAATGTGATTTCTGGGTTCAGGATGCATTTTCTGGTTCTTTTTTTTCTTGATATATTCATGTTAGGTTTTATTATATGATAGAATTAAACTTATTGTTGCTTCGTAGGAAGGAAACTTATTTAGTTATTTGTGTTCTGTGCTAACTATGACGAATTCATTACGCATTTTGAAAAGAAATTTTAAATAGAATATTATTTGTTGAGCTTGAACTCTTGCTTTTATCACTATCACAAATCAAAATTTTAAGTCATTTAGGATTAGTAACTCTTGGAATAGTAATATAAAAATACAATTGACCTTGACTAAATATTGTTCTTTTAAAAAGAAATCCAACATGCGATAATGATTGTCTTTGACTTTTATTAATTCACATTACATAAGAAATCATCAACGGGAATTGTCGGCGTTAAAATTTGAGTGGAAGTCTTGGATCAGAAGGAGTCAATGACATTTTTTGTATAAGGACTTTACGTCCAGAGATGCCTCATGTAAGAACTTGTCCTTCCAAAACGTGATTTCCAAGTTTTGTAAGTATTAACCTTGTGCCATTACATAATCCAAGACAATGATCTATGTTGCGTAGTAATATAACAGGAGTCTCAACCTTCAAGTTTAATTCATGATTCAAAACTCCAGAGCATTTAATTCCATTTAAAATTTCTGGAGTATGATAAGAGGTAATCCTAGCAAACGAGTCACTCTTCACCGGAAGGATCAAGATCAGGGTCAATCTCATAATGTCGATATCTGAAGAGTTTGGTTTTAAAACAAAAGAGAGCGTGAGCAAAAAGAGCTCAGTGAGGGAAAGCAAATGAAAATGCAAATTTTCTTTTAAAATATAAAATTGACAAGAGTTTAGAAAATAATTTTCATAAAATAATCAAACCACTTGGTGTGCAAAACTATTTTCATGCGTGTAACAAAACTTCAGTCAGCAACAAACACATAATTTCAATCAAATTATGACTTCAGTATTTAATCAAGATTATAATATTTTATAAAGATTAAACAATAGATTTTCCCAAAATCTAACCAATTACCATATTTAAAATACACAAGTAATACTAACTTACTTTCGAAAAATCAATTGAAACAGTTAACAGTTGAACAGATAGGAAAATCTGTCTCGTTCTAAAACAGACAGACCGATTAGTGAGTGTCCGGGTACGGAACTCTAGAGGTGGCTCTCGCGCGTAGCACTTAGCTCTTGAAGAACTCTAGAGGTGGCTCTCACGCGTAGCACTTAGCTTCCAAGTCAAATAGCTCATATAAACGTAGAATCAATGTCGATCAAACATCGACCCACACTTTTTCACTCACCATGAAAAATGACACTCTAATAGGTCGAAGCCTCAGTTGCCTTATCTCTCTCAGTAGGCTCGACCTCCCTTTAGCTATGGGATTCAAACCCAGTGTACGGCATATTCTGGAATATACCCAATTTACTAACCAAATCCTGTCGTCGTCTCCAACCCGAGCAGAAAAAATGGGAATAGGTACCATGAGTGGTCAAGCAAGAACCACAGGCAACCTGCTCGATTGATTGCCCAAACTACTCGTGCCTGACAGACAGTAACAGTTGACAGTAACAATTGATAACAGACAACCGATAATACAGTCGAGATTCAAACGATATCAATAACATTTGATATAAAATCATATAATTAGACTTATGATTAAGCACAAGCACAAGGTCAATGCACACTGGATATTTTCCCTCAAAGTACTATTTTCAAAAGGCTTATACAAGTAGAAAAATATGTTCAAGCAATAAGTGCTTCATGATTTGTAAAATCTCAAACTTTCCAGTTAAAAATATTTTACTCAAAGATAAGCACAAGCAATGCATTCTGATTTGAAAATATTCAAACTCCCCGAATGTTTTACTCACCAGTTACGAGGTTTCCGATCGGTACATGAAAGGCCTCGACACTTCCGAATAAAAGCCCATGTAAAGTCCTAAAATATAATATAATTATAAAAATTATAAATATAGCATATAATAAAGTAATATCTAAGATCCTAAGACACTTGAAAGTGAAACTAATAATTTACAACGCAAAATATGATAGTAAGAACGTTTGGGCCTCAATTCTTGAAATTTGGAGATTAAAGGATAAATTTGTAATTTTGAATACGTCTTACGTAAGTGGATGTTATAACGAAGTTATGATTCAAATTTGAAATCATTTGAAAGTCGTTTGACCCATTTTGGCTCAACGATAAGAAGGTTGTAACGGTTTTTAAAAATTAATAATTGGGGGTCAAAATGAGATTTTTGGAATTTTGAAAAGTTTGTGGGGTCAATCTGAAATTTTAAAAAATCTGATCTTGGGGCCAATCCGTGAATACTGGGAAGTTAATTATTGAGGACTAAGTTGAAACTTAAGAGGGACAAATTGAAGTTTTTAAAATCTTCAATTGGGTCAAGAACTCTACCTAATTCTCAAAAGCATAACCCTCAACTTTTGACCCATTTCAATTCAGCCTCAATACTTTTTTTAAATGTCCTGCCATGCCCGTTTCTTCCCTTCGTTGGCCCAGCCCCTCTCCGGCGATCACCACGCCATCATCCACTACAACAACAAGCTGTGACAACACCGATACACACACACGATCACACACAACACACACGCACACCCATCACACGGACTACAACACACATCCCCACAAATACTACTCAAAATCTAAATTTGAGTTCAAAAATAGGTTTCTAAATAAAAGATCTTTCAATTAACATTAGGTTCAAGAGTTGTCGACAACCCAAACGGCTAAAACGGGGGTCGCCGGCAAGTACCGGTTCTCGACCCCGTTAGGAAGTTTCTGCATCGGTTTACAAAATTAACTATACAATTAAATACTAGTCGTCAATATGAACAATTCAATATATAATATATCAAAAATAGACCTTCCGTTGTCCGGGAATCGGCCGTCAAAGTTCGACGGCCGTCGCGCGGGTCACAGAAAATTTGCAGCGAACAAAAACTTCGTCGGCATTCTGCCGATGATCCAAAGCTCTGATCGTCAATCAGGAGGTGGCGTTGGAAACCTTACTAAACTGCTATCTATTGTATAAATTTGGTTATGATTCAACGGTTGGATTTTCATTAGATTTTCGTCGAAGTATGCTGTCATAAGGTGGTGGTGGTGGTGGAAAATGAAAGAAAATCACTTGTTGGTGTTTGAGTTCTAATTGATCAAATTGCAGCATAAATAAGGGAAATAGACAGTGAGAATATTGGTCTTGGGCTCAGTATTTGGGCCAATAAATTGGCCTCAAGGTTTGGGCATATTAAAAGGTATAAGTTTGAAGGATCTTGGGCCCGATTTAACACAATGAGTTAAAATAAAATATACTATGTGTATTTATTTTCGTTAAAAAATAAATAAATAGAAATAAAAATTTCATAATACCCAATATACATTCCAACAAAATATTATTGTAATAAAATATTTCGACTGAAATGAAATAATATAGTGATATAAAGAATAATCAAATTTATTTCAATAAATCATAAAGGTAATTAGACGAGGCTTCACACTAATTATACAATAATCGCTAAATTAAGCTCAAATTATATAATAATCCCTAAATTCAATCCTAATTATACAATAATCCCTAAATTTAACCCCAACTAGTGATTAACCCGTGCGATGCACGTAGCGAATTGAAATGGATGGTTTATTTCATTCAATGTAAGTGTAATATTATTAATTTATTAATATAATATTATAACTTAAAATACTCAAGTCACGATTATTGGTCAATATAAGCAAATTTAAATCACAAAAATGTCAATATTATCCTTAAACCCTACACCCGAAATACTTCATCTCCTTCAACTCTACACCACCACTCCAGTCGTCGTCCATCACCGCCATGGCTGCCGGCTAAAATATAAAAAACCATGCATACAGAAATATGTTGTCGTTGCCGCCATGGCATCCATGCCATTGAAGAAAGATAAAAGAAAAAAAAAATACCTTGAGAAAATACCGTTTGAATCAAATTTTTGAATACAAAATATATCGAAAATTGATTTGAATACAAAACACATGTTTAAAGAATTGATCTGTACACGAAATATATGTTCAAAAAATTGATATGAACGCACCTTTTAGGCTAAAAGAGGGTTGTTCGATTTTTTTTTTCAAACAACGTTGTATTGTTCGATTAAAAAGTTCGAACACATGAGCTCTATTCGAGAAACCAGAGACGAACACCTCTATTTTGCATTTGTTTCTTACTCTATGCCGCCCAGATCCGTCACTTACCTTTCACCATCACCGTTTTTTCTTCTTCAT
>BMAC01000230.1:63570-90817 GCA_014905375.1 Phtheirospermum japonicum
AGATTTTGGCATTTTTGTTGATTTTTTTTTATTAGGGTGAACTCATAAATAGATGGGGTGCGTATATCCGCGCCCTAAAACAAATCAAATGTAAATAACTCCACATTTATATATTATGGAATAACTTTTTGCAAATTACATTATAAGTCCAATTTATAGTTTAACTTGTTATCATCAAATACTAATAGTTTCAAGCTACAACTAAATAATCTAGTTGTACTTTAGTCACAATTTGTTGTATTTTTTATTTTAGAAATAACTTATATCAACATAATTACACAATTATCAAATCAACCTTTAACCAATAAAGATATAATACTTGCAATATAAATTTAAAAAAAATAATAAGATAAACTAAATAAATACAAAATCTTTTATTTAAATTATAAATATATATTAAGTAAATTAAAATTAAAAAATATCACAAAAACCATATATATTATAAATAATATAAAATAAATCATAAAATATTTTAAATTTGGATTAAAATATTATGAATTCTAAATAATTATTTAATAATAAGAAAAATATAGAAATGTTATAAAATAATAAAATAAATCAGAAAAAAATATGAAATAAGTTAAATATATTATAAGGAATATATTTTATATACAGATATTATCAAATATCTTTTTTAAAAAAATACAAATAAATAATATAAAATAAATTTATTTCACAATAATATTATAGAATAAATTAAAAATAGTTTAAATCCTGAATAATCATTTACAAATGCTAAAAGTAACAAAAAAAACACTTAAAATTCTATAAATAATAAAATAAATCACAGAAAATTATGAATTCAGTTAAATAAAAACGACATATGTGTTTTAATTCTAAATGATTCTTAATAATTTCAGAAATAAAATAAAATAAAAAATAGAAATAATATAATATAATATAATATGATAATATTTTAAAATAAGATAGAAATATAATAAGTTTATAATTAATTTCTAGATATTTATTTTAATGAAAATGAAAGAATAAATTGGCGATAGTTATAAAGTAAATTAAATAAATATATAAAAATTAATTCTAAATAGTTTTTTTTATCTATTGAAAGTTGTTAATAAGATAATAATAATGATCAAGAAGTTATAAATAATAAAATAAATATTAAAATATTTTAAACAGAAAGTAATATAATAAATTAAAGTTATAATATAAAAAATTACCTCCTAAATACTATAATTATATTTTGTGATACTTTAATAACACTTTGTAATACTTACTATAAAAATATATAGACGTAAAAAAATTAAATATAAATATAAATAAACTATGTTTTGTAATACTGTAGTTATATTTTGTGATACTTTAACTATTTTTTGTAATACTATAGTTATATTTTGTGATACTTTAACAATACTTTGTAATACGTACTGTACAATATATAGACATAAAAATGTTAAATATAAATATAGACGAACTATGTTTTGTAATACTTAAGTTGTATTTTGTGATACTTTAACAACATTTTGTAATACTTACAATAAAAATATATTGACGTAAAAAAATTAAATATATATTGAAGTAAATAATGTAGTTATATTTTTCCGACAAGAGTGAATATTCCTAGAACATATTAAAAAGTGAGCAATTGGTTGTCAACAACATATAGACTAATTCAAGGAAGAGTACCCAGGGGTAAAAAATCAGAGATGATTAACGTCAAAGCACAATTTCTTTTTTTTCTTTTTTTTTTTTTTTTTGACAACTGCAATACTGCAAGTACACATATTGTGGCTACATATGCAAAAAGTCCACAACATTGGTTAACTCTGTTTTTATGTTCCTCATTTAAGCTGCCTCAATTTTTCTATTTGCAGTAACATCTTGTTTCAACTGAAGTTTCCTCTGAAGAAAGACATACACACCATGTTCATGGACTGCCAAGCTCACGCCTTCATGGACCACCTCCTCGAAGCCCATCCTCAGTTGTCCTAAATCGAGCCACAGAAACAGCAATTTCAACTCAAACATGAGTAACTATAAACTTTAAAGAGGAAAAGAAACTGGAATAAGAGATAAGGAACAACAGTGTCATCCTTACCATGCTTCCGCAGGCAAGAAAATGCTTGACATCGCCACCGTCATATATTAAGGTTAGAAGATTCCTAATTCACAGAGAGATTTTTTTAACAGCATAAAATTTACAAAATTGAAAACATAGGATTGCAAACACAAACAAGACATTCATATTCAGCCAATTGCATGTACCACAAATTGAAAATGGAAAACAAAATCATCACATTGTATCAAAATATACAACACATTAAAAACATGTAAAGCCACCCAATTCTTTATTTCCGATTTATATCCATAAATTATTACTTTTATTTTCAGTTTGAATGGAACAAACTCACCCTCGCCGACTCCAGCTTCTGCCAGTTTGAAGAAACCCTTTTTCCTCGATGAAAGAGAAACTGACGCAGCTACGGTGGCCAAGAAAACCCTCGATCATGGGGACCGTCATGCTCTAGTCACCAGCGTTCTCTTATAAATAAATAGAAACATACGAAAGCCAGCTATGAATATACGAGACTTACCCCCCGAGCTGCCGCCTTTGAAACACCCAACAGTGATCTATTATCTCATTCACATGGTCGAAGTAAGACTTAACTTATCCATCGTCACATTCTTTTCAACATACTCTAAAACAACTTCATCTCCGGATTGGAGAACCATCGCAAAGGGCAATATTAGGCTCAAGCTTCTTTGTATAGTGACTGGTAATCAAGTGGAATGTCATTTTACTAAAACTGGAGATGGAACACACAACAAAAAGGCACATGCATTAAATCAAAATTACACAACATTTAGCTAAACCAAATAAGCAATAAGCAGACAATCCTAATATATAAAATAAAAAATCAATACATGAACCAAGTAAATTTATGAAAACTGATTACAATAAATTATAAATGAAGTTTTACCCTAAACCCCTAAAAATAAAATTTAAACCAATCTAAAAGCAAGTAAATTGCTTCAAATTCAAATTCAGACAAACTCAGTCAATTTGGATGCAAATAAACCATAAAAAAACGCATATGACCTCATATTCATGATTTGAATAACTTGGGACTTGATGAGCATATGGATAAATTCACCATTTGCAAAAAAATTATTCAAGCAACCAAAAGGATGATTTTTTGCCTGATTGTTTGATCTGGCGTCGCCTTCCATAAGCAACTGCAAACTAGAATCGCAGCTCGGATCGAAAAACCCTCCTCGCTTCGTCACCAACTCTTGTCTATCTGTCGGCTTGCTATTTCCTTCGCCGGCGTATGCGTGGTAAAATCGATGGTGTCCAGGAAATGAAGAGAGAGAGGAGTTCGTAAATTTCAATTTAAACTCAAAAATTGAGAGATTCAGAAAATTAGGAAAAGGAGAAGATGAGAGAGAGAGAGAGTCTGTGCGCGTAATTAAGAGGAACGAAGAGAGAGAGAAATTAAAAAAAGGAACCGAATGTGGGTCAGATCAGATAAGATAAGACGTCGGATTTAAATTACTTTTCGGGTCAATATAAGTGGGTATGGTAAAAACTGGTCTCATAGAATGAGACCGGTCTCACCCAAGTATTTGCCAATATTTTTTGTGTATGATAATAAATGTATTTTTTTATTATAATATAATTATCATATCTGATAAATATAATTATAAAGAATATAAATTTTTTTGTTAAAATTCGATCGATAAAAAAAATATAAATGGACATTATAGTGACCGTCAAATTTGGCCGACCAGGTTATCAGGTGCGTTTTGATCGAAATAAAATATAATATACATTCCATTGCATGCGATAAATATTCTGAAAAAATATATAATCAATATAAAACACATATACATTTATCACGCATAACATTCATATTAATCACACAAAATACATATATACATCACATAAAATACAAGTTTTTATTCACATTGAATTAACTTAATATAATTACATTTATCACATTTTATATATATATACCACACAAAACATTCATATATTACTGCACAAAATTTATATGATTATCATATAAAATATTAAAAATAAGAATCGGATCTATAAATTTAATTTGCTCAGAGAAAAAACAACAATTTCTTCCATATTAGATATTTTATATTCACCATCATCACAATAAACATAAAGTAGCTATCATTCGATCATAGTAATCCTGTCTCTCTAAGAAAAATACCTAATTCTTGTTTATCCTGACCACCATCCTATTCTTATTTCCTCATATTTCGCCAGGAATCATCTTCTTTCTTTTTTCTTTTCTTTTTTGAAAATAGGAGAAATCATTGTCCGTATTAATTATTTAGCTAGTGCTTGTCTCATATTCATATGAGGTTGTGTTTTTTACACGTGCTTATATTATCTTACTAAGTTGCAATTCGTCTAATTTTGTGTTCATTTTAAGAAATTTGTTGTTGTCAAATGTATATAATTTAATGTACTTTCGCGAAAAGATAGTGATCTTTGAAATATCTTTAATGAGTAATGATTTGTTAAGTAATAATTTTTGGCAAATACTTGTGTTAGGCTAGATTAACGGGTCATGATCCGTTAGATTATCTGATCCAATATTATAATGTATTAATTTTTGTACTTTGATGTATGGTTTTTGTTCATAAATCTCGGATCGTGCTATGTATTGGTTTTTTTGTACTGTGATTTATTAGTTTTTCATATATCTCGAACCGTACTATAATATATTAATTTTTATAATATAATATTTTTTGTTATGATGTATTGATTTTTTATTAATGTATTGATTTTTGAACGATAATGTATTGATATGAAATTTTGGCCTAATCCATTAATTCAGTCTAACAGGAGTGTTGCCCATAATTTTTTATATCTACTAATTTTTATTAACATTAAAGATTCATTTGATAAATTTTATTTTCTATGGATTTTCACTAAATCATTCAATATGAATGTTTCCGGAAATATCAGTAAAAACGTTATCTTAAAATAAAGTAATTCTCATCTGATCTTAACTTTATAATTACACGATTCATTCACTAAACTAAAGAAAAGTCTAATAAATTGTTAATAATCTTATCCTAAGTAGCACTTAGGCCGCATCAGGTTGTATATAATGATGTTTTAGGTCGTCTACCGACCAACCCGTCCCATGTGCCTGACGCGGTTTTACATCGATTTTAGCTTATTATCCGACCCCACCACCACACGTCAGTATTAATCATTTTACCCTCTCCACGCCGTTAGATCGTTTTATCACTTCTTTTAACCGTCGGATCATCTTATAAAATAGGATATGATTTCAATTTTCAAATTGAGCGGCGGGACCCATTTTTGCAGGCCCACCCACTGGGGCTCCAACACATGTATGTGTCCGCGCTTATCCTTTACACCGGAGGCTGACCGGCTATACCCGGTCATCCTACCTACCATTACAATTGTACAATTTGTTTGCGCCTTCCAGCGAAGAAACCGTAAACGAGTCGCGTTGAGTCGAATTTTAAAAGTATTTTTTTAATATGATCAAAGGAGCGTCGCTCGTAAACGAGTCGCGTTGAGTCGAATTTTAAAAGTATTTTTTTAATATGATCAAAGGAGCGTCGCTCGTAAACGAGTCGAATTGAGTCGAATTTTAAAAGTATTTTTTGATATAATCACCTGAGCGTCGTTAGAAATCTTGATATGCGTCTAATTGGCTTTGAGAGAGGTTTGAACACACCTATTTGGTGCTTTAACGAGACTTGAATATGCTTAGACGACGTATTAACGAGTTTAGATATTAACACTAATATTTTTCATTTATTTTCTCAAAATTTGTTTTATAAGTTATTTTTTAACTCATTTATTACAAGTAATTCAATCTAAACAAATATTATTACTTCTCAAGATTTGTGATACTAACATTTAAAACTTACTTTCAATGTATGATGTAAATATTGCTATTGAACGTTATAAAAACATAAAATAAATATAATTTTTATAATTTTATACGTATTTTATAATTTAGAATATATAATTTCGCTTATTTAGTTTTTTAGATTTATTAATAAAATAAAATAGTTTTTAAAAAATAAAATGCATTCTAAATTCGTGATGCTTGATGCTTCACCTCCATGCATCATTGCGAATCACATATTCTAAAACTTTTGCTTAAACTAAAAGTAAAAGAAAATCGTAGTAATACTTTATGTGTTCCAGATTAATAGCACTTTTTTTTTTTGAAAACTTGCAGAATTCCCAAAGGCTCGGCGTATTTATAGTACATTTTCTATTCATGACATGTACAATTTTTATTGATTTTCTTATTTACTTCTCATTTTTGACATATAAGTTTTTTATCGACTTTCTTATTATTCGTATTTGACGTATATTGATATAACTAAATTGTAAGGGGAAAAAGAAAAACTTTTTGGAATAAAAAATGAGTTTTTATTTATCACATGTATAGTATTGGGAATATAATAAAGCCATAATTCTCTGTTTTTCTTTTTTAGCATGTCTAATTTATTATTTTAAATGCATTAATAACTCTAATTAATTTTTGTGAAATATGAGAAGTGTACGATTAATTTGGAATGCTGGGATATAAACAAGTCGTTGCGCGTCTGGGAAGTCAATCAGTGGGCTGGTTCGGTCAATGACCAAACCTAAGGTTCGGTATCCAAAGCTCTAGTTTCGGATACTCCTCGCCTATATAGTTTCCGCTTTCTCAGAGAACGAGTCATTGCTCTTTACGTGTATATTTGGAAATTGGAATTGGGCTTGAAAACGAGTTTTACCTGCAAGGTACTGTTCGTTGACTCGGTCTTAGCGATTTCTTCATTTGAAATTTCAGGTTCATTTATGAATTAAATATATATGTATAATTTTGTATTGATAGATCTGAAGATTGTCTGGGTTTAGGATTTTTTTTTTTAAGAAATGTTGAGGAATTATTAAGATGTGATTATTTATTTTGAATTTTTTGAGTCCGAACTAGATTCACTATTGCTGATCTATGGTTTCCTCGCTCGGTGAATGATTTTTCACTGAAATAGAGATTTAATCTGATAAACAGTTCAAAATTTGACGCCCTAAACTCAGTTCTCATTTGGGAATAAGTTTGTTTCAAAAAAAAATTTATGTATGTGAAATCACTTTCGGATAAGACTTTCCAGTGTCGAAAATGACAGAAAAGAGAGAGAATTTTGACCGACGGGTTTTTGATTTTGATTCTTTGTTATCATCGCATCAAGATTGATGGATTGAGTTTAAAGTTGATGTATATTGGTCAGTGTTGAGTGCATCTTTGTTTATGTAGAATCATTTATTGTATAGAAACTGAATTTGCTTGTTTCATCTCATCAGGTGATTTTGATTTGAACAACACTTTGAATCATGGCTCTAGTATCCGGCGCAAGATCATCGCTCAATCCAAACGCACCGCTGTACGTTCCAGCGGCGCTGAGGCAAGTGGAGGACTTCTCGCCGGAGTGGTGGGACCTTGTGACCACCTCGACCTGGTTCCATGACTACTGGATCAGCCAGCACCAGGGAGAAGATGTTTTCGGTGACCAGCAAGATCGTAATGTTGTCGGGTTGTTGCCTGATAACATCGATCTTGATGTGGACGAGGATATTCTGAATATGGAAGCACAGTTTGAGGAGTTTCTTCAGTCGACTGATGCTGAGCACCGGAAGAAGGCGACCGGGCAAATGTTGCATGAAGGTATGAATTTTTTAGCCAATAATTCATTTTCCTTGTCTTTAGGATTTTGTCAATAGATTATCATCATTTATGGAAATGGAGTTTTTAGATGTTTTTGATCATTGATCAGTGTTTAAGTATTTTGTTAACTGTTAATGATCCTTGTATTTTTTTTAATTAGCCAAGAAAGTTCTTGGTAAATTGATGTATAAGGAAAAAAAAGTGAATATTATGATCAAGCCTGGAAATAATTATTGATCTCATTATTTATTGTTTGTTTAGGTTTTGGGATGAACCCTGATGCACTTGTCAAGAGTCTTAATGTGCAGAGAGGCCCCAAGTCTCCAAGGGAACCAATCAAGTTCTTTGAGAAGCCAGCAAAGCATGTCAGCCCCAAATACAGCCCCCGTTTCATCCAGCAGCCCCGTTGAAGATGTAATCGTGTTTATGGCTTAGGTCATTAGTTCGCAGTTTGGCTCATCAGCCGAAGCTGCACCAGTTATGTTTCTTAAAACTTTCTGTATAGAGCAAGGTTGTTAGCTCTTTGTATTTAGCCTTGTTCATAGTCTGACGTCCCCTTGTTTAGTTTTTAACCTGGAAAAAAAGTGTCTGAGAAAATGTAAAAGAAAATATTGTAGAACTCGTTTTAAAGAAAATGAAAAAAAAGAGGTCATTTTAGTTGAAGCTATTCATCTTTTTTTTTTCCTATGTTTCTCTACTTCTCATTATGATTTCTGTGTACCCATTCAACTGCAGGCCTTTGCCTTCCGGGGCTTCAGTAGAGATTGATTTAAACTGGTTTCAACCTAGTGGAGGAGTGTTGGCAAACTCTATTAAGAAATAGTGATCTTTTACATAAAAGTCGAGAAACACTTGCAAAAACTCATGAGTTGCTCTGTTTTATTGATTATTGAACACTTAAACTAGAGCTCCATAATATTCTGAGATTGGATGCGTCTTTGGTTGTCTCTCTTATGTTCGTGTTGGCCGTCTTTGTTAGGCACCAAACCCCATCTTAGGTTGGAAAGCAATTGGTTATCAAACCCTAGTTGCTGGGTTTTAGTCTTGGTTGTTATCACACTTAAATCAATCCCTTCATACGTTCTAGCGCATCGTCTACTATTATGATTATTGATTAGTCAAGAGAAGCCAACCGAGATTTTCTTTTATTTTTTTATTTTTAGAAAAGAAGAAATATTCCACAAAAATTAATAGTTTTTGTGGAATTCTATGGGGCTAGGGATGTCAATGTGGCCCTGACTCGACCCGGCCCGAGACATTTGGGACGGGCCAGACCCGACCCGTTCTCAGAACGAGCCAGGTCGGACCCGGCCCGCCGATTAAAGGGAGCGGGTCTGGGTATTACTGTTGCCCTCGCCCGACCGCCCCGTATTATTATTATTATTATAAAAAATATAAAAAAAAAACAAAAATACTGGAATTTTGGTTCACATCACACCCGTTGCCCTAATTCATTTCATCCGTTCTCAGCCAACCCTAACCTTCATCTGCTCCGCCTCCACCAGTCCACATCCACCGCTCTGCCTCCATCGTTCAGCCTCCACCAGAATAACTTCCGCGGCTCCGAATAAAATCCCAATTTCTCCGTCGCCGTCCCGTTCGTGGGTTCAATTTACAATCCCTAAATTGAGCCCTCTGCCTCCGCGGCTCCGCCAGTCCGCCACCACTACTCCATTTATCGATTTGGTAAGTATTTGCTCAGTCCGTTTATTGTTCTGTTACTCTAAGACGAATGGTTAAAATTCAATAATAATCTCTATTTGTTTTGCAGCCTTAATATCAATGGCTGGGAATGTATAATCTGCCTCGGATTTCTGGGCGCTGCATGGTACACAATTACAACGGCCTAATAATTTTAGCTCTTCACTTTTTTTTTATTAATCTTCGATAAGCTGCAGCACTGTTTAAGTTGATACAAAATGAAAGTTGTCCTTAAATAAAAAATAAACCATTTTTCATGTTTAGCTAATAATCTACACATTTTTCACCATCCTTTATCCAAACATTCTACATAAAATACAATTTCCACAAGCCGATTTTCACTCAACCTTTGCTGCAGAAAACGATCGTCTGAATTTGTTAATTCGGCTACCTTAACAGACCACGGAAAGGATCAGTAAATCGGATATTGCTTGCTTAATTTCCTGAAACAGATTGTGTACCTAAAGTAGAGTATAAAAGAAATGCTATGTCAGTGTTCGTATTCTGATCCTTCTATGGTGTATCGCGCATCGGTTTTTTCGGAACCAATGAACATGTCTACCTATGGTGTGTCGCGCATCGGTGCATCTCACGAGCAACTTAACTTGTAGTGTTATATTTTTATACGTTTGTAGCAATAAACACTAGTCAGTAAGCATGTTAAGAATATTGTTAAACAAGGCTGTGAGGTCACATATCATGTCATGCTTATCATTTTGGCTTTTGAATATTGGAAGACTAGCTGTGAGGTCACATGTGATGTCATGCTTCTCATTTTGCTTTTGATGATCACGCCAGCACGCCTTATAAAGGTCACATGTGATGTCATGCTTCTCATTTAGCAAGTATTTCCATTCAGTTTCTTGTGTTGTGTCTATATTGTAGGAATGGATAGAGTGGGTGTGGCGTCTCTTGCAGTGGTGTGGTTAATGTTTTTTCTGACCATTATTTATGTTGATTACCAAGGTTTGCAATTTTTTATGGATGCCTCCCATCTGGATCACCAACGGGCTTTTAGCTCTTCACTTTGTTTTTCTTATTATTTTGGATAATTAATTATTATAACTTCTTTTCGTGCATAGCGTACGGATTGCGAACGAGCTCGGACGAGGAGACGCTAAAGCGGCCAAATTTTCAATCAAGGTCCTTATAACCACCTCGGTCGTGATCGGCGTATTCTTCACGATTATTTGCTTGGTGTTTGGACACAATATCGGATATTTATTCACGAACGACGTCGAAGTTGCAAAGACCGTCTCGGACCTCTCGCTTCTGTTTGCTATTTCGGTCCTGCTTAACAGCATTTATCCTGTGCTTTCAGGTTAGTTAGTTATAACATACATGCCCATTCTCGGTCTTACGTTAGTTTATTCGAGCGAAACGATTACAAGACTAATCAATTTTTTATTTTTTTTAATATGTACATATATTATTTTGATTTTGATTTTGAAATGAGGTGGATTGAAATGTTGGTAAAAACAGGGGTGGTAATAGGAGCTCCTTTGACTTTTAGTTGGTTTTTAAAAAATGTATTTCATTTAACAATGAACTTGCCTTTGTTATTCTTTTTCTTTCCTTCTTTTTCCTGCTCCTTTTCAAGCAGAAAGTTCATGAACAGTTTCAATAGACATGAGTAAGTGATAATCCTGTATTAAATCTAAAAATAATCTAAGAATTAACAATTAGAGTTTCCTTTTTAGTTTTGATAAGTTTATCGGTCGGCCATCAAAGGAAGAGTGGATCCAGTTTTAATCATAATGGCATGCTTAGATCATTTGCCTGAATCAATTTGATTTGAACTACTGTAATTTACCCCATTAATAAATATCTTGTTAGGTAGTCCAATAATACAACGATTATTTTGACAATATGTCTGATAATGTCTTCTTCTGTTTTGTGTGCAGCTTCGACACCATGGATGGTCAATCAGAAAACCATCCTTTGAGCCCAAATTTGGAAAAGTCACATTTTGACATTTCACCGTTGACATCTTCATCTCTTACGCCTGTTAGTTCTCCATATATGTTTAGCCCTCTTGACGTTGACGTTAGTCCTTTGGGTTTGGATGATGGTATCGATGTCAATGAAAACGCAGCACTAGGTCCTTCTGCAACTACTAGCAAACTTAAAGTACAAATATGGGCAGAGTATCATCAACCGGTGAAGATAGGAGGGAAGTGGAAAGCTAAGTGCAAGCATTGTCCGATATTTATGCTAGGTGATTCAAGTCAAGGTACAAGTCATTTGAAGAAGCATCATGCAAGATGTCGTGGTAAGAAAGTAGCAGACATAAGACAGCAGGTTCTGCAAGGTAACTTCAATAAAGACAAGTTCGAACTTTCTCCTTACAACTTTGATCAAGATGCATCTCGTAAAAAGCTAGCAAAGATGATCATCATGCACGAGTATCCTCTAAAGATGGTCGAACATGAAGGATTCAGAAACTTTGTTAAGTCCGTGAATCCTTGCTTTAAGTTGGTGACAAGGAACACAATGAAGAATGATTGTCTGAAGGTTTTTGAACTTTTGAAGAAGGATGTGATGCACACTTTTGAAACCAATGATAGTCTAATTGCAATCACAACCGATATGTGGACATCTTCACATCAGAGGAAAGGGTTTATGGTTGTTACCGCACATTTTATTGACAACAATTGGAAGCTGCAAAGTCGAATAATTAGGTATCAATTTTTAATTTTATTATATATATACTTTGCTTGTGTTCTGAGTGAATTTCAAAACAATTACACCTAAACATGAAATATAAATCTGAATATATTGCAGAAATTCACACAAAAAAAAAAAATTTGAATAATGAAAAAAAAAAGACTGACCATTTTTTTTTTGAAATTTGTTTGTAATTAATTATATTTCTTTTTTTGATTGCAACATAATTGGATTCCTTAAAGTATATATGCAATAATTTCTTTTGCATCACTGACAAATATTGTATTTATGGCGATTAGCAGAAAGATGGACATGGAATTAAATGGAGAAAATAAAAGACTTAATTATAAGTTATTAATCTAAGAATGTTTATTTTTTGACATATTAATATATATAAGTTGAAAAAACTTTTTTCTTCCTTCCTTCTCAACTGCCTTATCCCTTATATGCATGCCATGCTTAGGAAATGCTTGAGATCCAGGACTAATTATACATCAAGTTGAAAGATTGACAGATTAAGTTTTATGTAAAAGCGATGTATCGATGAAACTCTGAACAAAAGATCCTTGTTTGGGATCTGGGGACCATTTTATTTGGCAATAATACAATTATAATTAAAAATTATATGTATTGACCTTTGTTTTAGATTTATTTTCCGGGTTTATTTATGTTCCAAGCCCACATACTAGTGAGGTCTTGTGTGAAGCTTTATTGGAATGTCTTCTAGACTGGAACATGGATCATAAATTATCCACTATAACAATGGATAATTGTTCGACTAATGATGCAGCGTTGGATCTGCTTTTGGAGAAGCTTCCAGTTGACTCGCTGTTGCTTGGCGGTAAATTATTGCATATGCGATGTTGTGCACACATATTAAACTTGATTGTCAAAGAAGGCTTAAAAGTCATCGAAGGCTCAATTCAAAACGTGAGAGACAGCGTTTCTTATTGGTCCGGAACACCGAAAAGATGGGAGAAATTTGAGGAAACAGCTCGTCATCTTTGTGTGCTAGTCGGTAAGAAGCTTGTACTTGACTGTAAAACTCGTTGGAACTCTACTTATTTGATGCTACAAATAGCTTTAGAGTATAAAGATGTGTTTGCTCGCTTGAAGAGTCGTGATCCAAAGTATAAACTTTTCCCCGTGAAAATGAATGGAAGTTAACCAAGGAAATTTGTGTCAGGCTAAAACTATTCTTTAAAGCGACTGGGTTATTTTCTGGTACCAAATACCCCACCACAAATTTGTGCTTTCCTAAAATTTACGAGATTAAGCTTGAGATGAATCAATGGTCGATTTGTGGTGTTGAGGTGGTCGAGTTAATGTCTGAGAAGATGTTTAGCAAGTTTGATAAATATTGGTCTGATGTGCATGGCATCATGGGGGTGGCGACTGTGCTTGGTCCTGGGTATAAGTTGGTTTTGCTAGAGTACTATTTTCCAAAGATTTATGGTAGTAACGGTGAGTATGAGMTAGAAGAAATACTTAATTTGTGTCYTGGGTTGCTTAAGCAATATGAGATGAAAGAGAGAGTGAYAGAGACTAMTGATCCAAGTGMCTTGGTGGATGCTAGTGGTGTTAATGATCCATCACTTTGTGATTTTGARTTGTATGCTTCTCAAAGAAAAAGAAAATCTGCAAAGTCGGAGTTGGATCTATACTTAGACGAGGATGTTTTACCGCGGACACTTGATTTTGACGTCTTAACTTGGTGGAAGTCCAATAAAGGTAAATATCCAATTTTAAGCCAAATTACAAGGGATATTCTAGCTATTCCGGTCTCTACAGTTACTTCGGAGTCCTCTTTCAGCACAAGTGGACGATTGATTAGCCCTCATCGTAGTAGACTTCACCCTAATACTATTGAGGCCTTAATGTGTTCACAAAATTGGGTATTAACCGAGAAAGGTAATTATTTGAATTATAGTATCAAGTTAATTTGATGTGTTGATAATTAATATTATATGTTACTCTTTAATAAATGCAGCAAATTCAACCGTTGGAGCATATGCCACGATTTTTATGATTCAGATGATGAGAAGATCGAGATCGGGGGTTTGGGGTTTTTTTTTTGTTTTTTTTTTTGTTTACTTGCGAGTTATTTTGTGCAAGTTCTTCCTATTGGAGACATATATATATGCTGATTTCTTTTCGTGTTATGTTTATTGTAGTCTGGAAGTCTAGGGGGATCCTATCACATAGTTCATTTTAAGGTATTGCTTTTTTTAATGGAGTTAGTCCCATTTTCAGATTTTTGTTCTCTTTCATTTCTCCTTTTTATTTGCTTGTCTGAATTTTACACTCCGGTTTTCAGTTTGTCATGATTGAGAAGATTCCAAATGGGTATATGGTGTTGATTTTCAAATTTATTTATTTTTATTGATGGTTTCTCAGTTAATTGAATTTCAAGAATTTTTCCAAGCTAATGTTAAAGTGGCAAGCAAGTGTGAGAGTGTCTGGATTTCACTACAAAAAAATCCGGCGATATTGATAAATAGTTGTCTGATTATTTATACACATTTACACACATTTTTGCAGGAAAAAGAAAGATAAGATACTGATGACGGTTTAGGCTTTGGATGCAATGGACTTCAAATGTGCGTCTGTGGTCACATGCATTTTTTCAAAATTATACAAGTGCCTGCATATTTTAACTATTTTTGAATCGATAGATTCATGTAATCATGTCCTTGAAACACTGTTGTATTTTTAATCGTTGTGTTTGTTTAGACCAATTTTATTTGTAACTTTAAACTGGAGTGCTTTTTAGACTATTTTGTGTCGTGTGATTATTGGATTTTGTTTGTTTATTTAGTCATATTTTTTTGTTTATGACAATTGATAAACATGTTGCATTAGTTTAAAGGTCCATGTTGGAATCTGTATAAAAATGAGAAGGAAAAAAAATGGGCGGGGCGAGGCGGACCTGCCCCGAGCAGGACAGGGACGGGGCGGACCCGCCCCGAGCGGGGCAGGGCGCGGGGTGGCTTTAACAGACCTGTTGCGGGGCATGGGCCAGGTCGGGGCGTTGGGGCAAGCTCGCGGGCCAGGTCTGGGTAATCAACTACCCGACCTGACCTGCCCCGTTGCCATCCCTATATAGGGCAATCGAGGTATGTATGAATTGATAGAATCGAACACAATAATGTTCAAACTTCCTTGAAGTTTTATGGAACTTCAAAATATTGTCGTTGAGCATGAATTGGTTGTTAAACAATTTGATTGGACCGGCATTATCATGTTGAGAACAAGTCGACCTTGAGTACTCGTGCTGTTATTGGCCTTTATATTTTAATTTGCTTAAGCTTGATTGGGCAAGTCATCGACCGTGCTCGCAAATCAAGTATCGACAATAATCCCTCCATCCGGAAAAGATAGGCGGGCAGACAAAAACACGGAGTTTAAGAATACAAAATGATTTTAATTGGAATTGTAAAAATTTTGCTTTTTTTCCTACTTACCCTTAAAATTCTAGTATTTCAATAAATAAAGTAAACTAAATAGGGGTGTTTTAGTCTTTTTGTGGTATTCTAACTTTTAGAAAGGAAACATGCCTATCTTTTTCAAACAGACAAAAATAGAAAACATGTCTATCTTTTCCAGACGGAGGGAGTATGATTTGATTATTTCGCGCAGTGCTCAATTTAGTAACATAGCAGCAAAACATAAATTAGTTCATACAATAATATATTGAACATGCTACACGAATCATAGTATGAAAAGAGTAATTGTTTGTTGTTGGTCCACAAAGTTTTGTTGGGAATACAACGTTAATGTTGATAATTGTATTCTTGGCAATTATTTCTAATTTTCTTTTCGTAGTTATTTGCCTTTCTTGTACTCAAAATAAATCAGGACTCTACATTTGTTTACTAGATTGTGTCAAGAATTTTATTTAGTTTCCTAAATTGTGTTTAGAACTTGTTTACCAAGTTTAGGATTCTTGTCTATTTAAGACTAGAAAAGCCAAGAGAAGATCACGACTTTTACAAGAGAACGCAGCAAGGAGACAACGCAAGACGAGAAGAACACAAGCAGGTAAAAGACTTGGAGCCACGATTCTAATCATAGAGATCTTTGAAATTGCGTAACCAACAAAGAAGATCATCATACCGAGGCAACAAGTATTTTAGTATCGAATGTTGATACTAGTGTTTTTCATATATTACTTTATTATTTTATATTGATCTTAAACGATTTAAAGTAATATAGTTTTCGGGTTTGTATACCCAAGTTCGTAAGTATTTTTACTTACGAACGAAATTTAAACTGTTGTGTTCAAATTGATTTTATTATTCGCTGCTTTTATTTACATAAGTTGTCTAATGTTAATTCGGGTGTCTTAACATCTGTTCTTATTTCGTTATTTACAACTCTGAAATTGTTTGATGTTAGTTCTGGTGTTGTAACACTGAACTTAACATCGTTTTACTGATTCTTATTTATAACAATCATAAATCCTACGAGTTTACAATTGGCATCTAGAGCAAGTTACTTGACGTACTAAGTATACTGATCCTTATTTTGTAGGACGTTACGGATACTTTGAGGAAGAAGAAATTAATTGCAAAAGAGTTCAATAAAGATGACAGCGACTCTGACACATCTAATACCGTTCCAGCATTATTTGCTAACGTTGTGTGGGATGACGACATTCGTGTTGGTAACACCAAAACCAACACAAGGTGTTTGAATGCAGAAGTCGAGGGACCACTTGACAGATATGAGAAGGTGAGAATTGAATATGACCAATTATTTGGCAACTGGGGTAATCAGGTGCTTAAAACCAAGGCTCTTATGATTAAGGTTGACAAACTAACTCTCGAAAAGGATGATAAACTAAATACTATTGTCCGATTGGAGTCAGCACTCACGAGAAAAGATGCTGAGTTAGAACGAGTGAAGTCTGATCTGAAGAAGGCCCAAGAAACCTTCACAAACCTCAACAAGGGAAAGGCCAAGTTGGATGAAATTCTGGAATTGAGTATCCCGGATTGTTCAAAACACGGGATTGGTTACAAACCTGTTCACAAGCCAGAATCAAGTCAAAGGGTGGAGTCGACCAAACGCCACAAAAAGAGAAGAAGACAATATGTGTGTCATCACTGTGGTGAAAGAGGTCACATTCGACCATACTGCTGGAAGCTTAATGGGAAAAAAAATCAAAGGTCGAAGCTGTCTGCTGAGTTCCATGATGGTTTCCATGTTGCTAACACCAAAACTGACACCAGAATCAAAAAAGTCTGGGTAAGAAAGAACGAGATCAAGTGCAACATGATCTATTCCTCTCTAAAGTCTCACATTCTTGGAGCTTGATATTTCGATAGTGGATGCTCTAAACATATGACCGGCTCTGAAGATCTTCTCTCGAATATTGTCAGATTTCATGAAGGAAATGTGAAGTATGGTGGAGGTGCAAACGGCCAAATTATTGTCCAAGGAACCCTTCATGTTCCTGGTACTGTAAACCTGGAGAATGTATTGTTGGTTGAAGGACTAACTGCGAACTTGATAAGCATAAGCCAACTCTGTGATGGAGGGTTTAGTGTCAAGTTCAACTGTTAAAAGTGCAAAGTTTATGATAAGGATGATGCGTGTATCCTCACTGGTCAGAAAACTTCAGATAATTGCTACCAAACCAACGGTGATGTATTTTGTAAGCTATCTCAACTGAGTGATGCCGAGGTGTGGCATCAGAAGCTCGATCATGTTAACTACAAGATGTTGGAGAGATTGGACAAGAAGGAAGCTGTGAATGGACTACCTAAGCTGAACACCAAGATTATCCCGGTGTTCGAGGCATGTCAGAAAGGGAAGCAAGTCAGGGTGTCACATCCGAATGTGCAAAGTCTCACTACATCAGATTGTTTCGAACTCCTTCATATGGATCTTATGGGACCACTTGAAGTTTAGAGCCTTGGTGTTAAGAGGTATGTTCTTGTGATTGTAGATGATTTTTCTCGTTTTACTTGGGTAAAGTTTTTAAAAGAAAATTTTGAGGCTTTTGAAGCGTTTAAAAAACTTGCGGTGTGAGTATAGGTAGAATAAGGTCTGATCATGGGAAAGAGTTTGAAAATGCATCTTTTTCAAATTATTTCTCTAAGGTTGGTTTAACTCATGAGTTTTCCTCACCTATTATCCCCCCCAACAAAATGGCATAGTCGAACGTAAAAACAGATCTCTTGAAGAAATGACTAGGACTATGCTTATTTCAAATGGGATTGTAAAACAATTTTAGGCTGAAGCAATGAACACTGCATGCCATATAATTAATAGGGTGTATTTTAGACATGGGTCTTGTGTTACTCCCTATGAGTTGTTGATGGGAAAAAAGCCAAATTTGAGCTACTTTCATGCTTTTTTTATGCATTTACTATGTGTTAAATGATAGGAATCATCTTGCAAGACTTGACTCAAAAAGTGATAAATTATTTTTATGGGATATTCTCAAAACAGTCGTGCATATAGATTGTTTAATCTTAGGACGTGTTACGTTATTGAGTCAGTTAATGTGAAGTTTGATGACACGAATAGTGGTGTTAAACCTGCTGAGGATAATGATATGGTTTATGATCAAAATCCTCAAGAAAATATTACGGTTGGTATAGATGAAGCTGCAGGTACAGAAACTGAAGATGCAGGTGGTGACGGTACTGATGACATAACACCAGAAGTAACACCAACTCAGACTGCTCCAGAATCCGATTCAGATTCAGATGATGAAGATCCAGCTGATCCAATTGACATACATCAGAGGGATATACCCTCAAGAATTCAGAAAAACCATCATATGGGCCAGATCATTGGAGATCTTGATGAAAGAAGTACAAGAAAGCGACAAATAAACTTCAAGGAGATGGTAAGGTTTGTTTGATTGTCTACTAACTGTTCTAAGATTCGAGAGTCTTTGTTTCTTTCCAAGACAGAGCCAAAGCATGTAGAGGATGCTCTGAAGGATGAATTTTGGATAAAGGCCATGCAAGAGGAATTGGATCAATTTTCCAAGAACGATGTGTGGGACTTGGTCCTCATCCTGAAAATTCACACGTCACGGGTACCAAGTGGATTTTCAAGAATAAGACGGATGAGGCTGGAAATATTGTGAGAAACAAGGCACGATTGGCTGCACAAGGATACACGCAAGTTGAAGGTATTGATTTTGATGAGACGTTTGCTCCAGTTGCTCGCATTGAATTGGTAAGACTCTTACTTGTTGTAGTTTGTCATTTGAAAATATCTCTACATCAAATGGATATAAAAAGTGCTTTTCTTAATGGATTTTTAAGTGAAGAAGTTTTTGTTGAGCAACCTAAAGGGTTTGTTGATCCTCATAAACCAGATTTTTTTTTAAAATTAAAAAAGACTTTATATGGATTAAAACAAGCTCCCAGAGCTTGGTATGAAAGGTTGACTCAATACTTGCTGTTTTTAAATTTTAGACGATGGGAAGTTGACAAAACCTTATTTCTCCTCAGATCAAATAAGCACATCTTGATTGTCCAAATTTATGTAGATGATATAATTTTTGGATCTACTAACGAGCAGATGATGAGTGAGTTTATGACACGGATGTCTGATACATTTGAGATGAGCATGGAAGGTAGTCTCTCTTACTTTTTTGGTTTGCAAATTAAACAGATGGATGACGGTATTTTTCTCTCTCAGACCAAATATGCTAAAAATCTTGTTAAGAAATTTGGGTTAGAGAATGATACACAAAAGAAAATACCGTTAGACAAAACCATGAAACTGTCTAGAGATGATGTTAGTATTAGTGTTGATCATTGTTCGAAAACGCGGCCTAGGCGCCGCCTAGGCGCTCGACACCACCCGGGCGCCCACGATTTTCGAAAATCGGACGAATAAATCGCCCGGCGTCCTCGGCGCCGCGCGATTAATGAAATTTTATTTTTTTTATTTTTGATTTTCTGGACAAAACGACCTCGTTTTGGTCCTAATTTTTTTTAAAACTGAAATTGTTACGGGAACGGGAKAGAGCAGAAAATRRAAAATTGTAGAACAGARTGTTCGYAAAAAAAAGGGTCTTGACTCTTGACATCCRCGARTGCTGCGGCTGCCTCTTCCCACCGGCACTGCCACCGCCGCCGCCCTCCTCAGTTCCCCACAGCAAACACAACCTGGTGGCTGACTTGTTGTTGGTATGTATATCATGTTTTTTTTTTTCTATTTGAGTGTTATTTTGAGATTTTGGATTTGGTTAAGTTATGAAATATAAAGTATATATAAACTACTAAACTTGTAATGTTTAGGTTGTTGATGTTATGTGAGGAGATGGAGATGATTGTTAATTAATTAGAATTTGAGAAGATATATATGTTATCTAATAATGTATACGAGGTGTTTGATGAAAGTACACAAAGAAAAACTTGTGAATAAATCTTGTTACCTTAATCGATTATGGGAGTCTTTCCGATTTTGTACTTCGTTTATTGATAAATTATTTAATGAAGTATAATTTACAGAAACATGTTAGCCTGATGTAAACTTGAAGTATATATACTTTATATAAGTTGTAATGATCTCAAGTTTATTTAATGAAGCTGTAATGATCTCAAGTTTAATGAAGCAATTTTGTTTGCCACAATGAATGCATCAGGCTTTTTCTTGTTAAATGAAAATGCATTAATAATTATGCCTACCAGTTTGTCAATTATTTTTTTAATTTTCAATACTAAGTTCAGTATATGATTTGTTAGCCTACAAGTTGATCTTTTATATATCTCACCACGGATAAATGTAAAATAATTATTGGGGGTTATTGGGGGTTTAGGCTTGAGTTGTTATTGTTAGTTGCAGAGAGAGAGAGAGAGAGGGTACGGGGTGGTGAAACAGGGAAAGAAATGAGTAAGGAGATGGTTGGGCTGGGCTTTTTATTTGTGGATTTGGGTTGGTTTAATTAGTGAAGTATAAAATAATTATTGGGGGTTTAGGCTTGAGTTGTTGTTGTTGGTTGCAGAGAGAGAGAGAGAGAGAGAGGGTACGGGGTGGTGAAATAGGGAAAGAAATGATTAAGGAGATGGTTGGTCTGGGCTTTTTATTTGTGGATTTGGGTTGGTTTAATTAGTGAAGTGAAGATTGGTGTGGGCTATACTTGGTGATTGTCTTTTTCGTGTAGGTACTCAATTGCGATTAAATATAAATATAAAATAATTATATTTAATGTTTATTCACTTGTCGTATAGGTACTCGATGGAAGCTTCTAGCAATTCGGCAACTGGTAGCAGTCCATGTGAATCTCGACCTTCATCTGAGAGCGAGTCTCATCTTAAACAAAAATCAAATGATGTTGATTGGGATTATGGCATCTTAGATAATCCAACCAACTTAGACAAGGTAAAATGCAAGTTATGTGGCAAGGTTATGTCTGGGGGTGTTCGTAGATTGAAGGAGCACATAGCTAGAGTTTCAGGCAATGTCGTTCCTTGTTTGAGAGCTTCAAGTGAAGATCAAGCTAAATGTAGAAATGCCATTAATGAAGCAAAAGCCAAGAAGACAAAGTTGAAACAACATGAAGAAGCTTTGATATCATCTGTAAATATTAAGGGGTTGGGAATTGAGTCTATGAAGAAGAAGAAGATGAGTTGAGAGAGTCACTAAGCTCAAAGCCATCCCATTCTCTTGGTCCAATGGACAAATTTTCTACATCCATTAATCCCGAAGCATCCTTAAATGTGGCAAAGACAGTGCGAGAACAAAACATAAATGATGCCCTTTGGAAAGAAAGATCTAATACGGTCAAAAATTATTTAGCAGATTGGATTTATGAAGCCGGCATATCTTTCAATGCATTTGATCTTGAAAGTTTTAGGCTATTTACTAAAGCAGTTGGTCAATTTGGACCAAAGTGGAAACCTCCTAGCCAATATGAAATAAGAGAGCCTTTGTTGAAAAAAGCGGTCGAGAGAACCAAATACAAAGTTAAGACACATGAAGATGCATGGAGACAAAATGGTTGCTCGCTTATGACTGATGCTTGGAGTAACAGAAAGATAAGAAGCATCATGAACTTGTGTGTTAATTCGAAGGCAGGTACAATATTTCTTTCTTCTAAGGAATCGTCTGATGTAGCACACACGAGTGAAATGATTTACGAGTATGTTGATCAATGTATTGAGCAAATTGGGCCCGAGAATGTTGTTCAAGTAGTGACTGATAATGCTTCAAACAATATGGGAGCGGCAAAATTATTACGTTTGAAAAGGCCAACTATCTTTTGGACATCATGTGCCACGCACACCATTAATCTCATGCTGGAGGGCATTGCAAAACTACCCCGCTTCAAGAAGATCCTCGATCAAGCTAAAGCCTTGACCATCTTCATCTATGCACATCATAAGACCTTAGCCATGATGAGGTCTTTTACAAAGAAAAAGGACATAGTGAGGCTCGGGGTGACAAGATTTGCATCTTCATTCCTTAGTTTGCAAAGTTTGATGGATAAGAAAGAGCAATTGAAGGCAATGTTTAGTAGCTCTGAGTGGGATGAGTGCAAATGGTCTAAGACCGTCAAAGGACAAGCAAGTTATAATACTGTGATGGCTATTGGTTTTTGGAATGGTGTAAGATCTTGCTTGACCGGTTTTGCACATTTGGTAAAGGTGCTTCGCATTGCCGATGCAGATGGAAAGCCATCAATGGGATTTCTATATGGGGAGATTTTACAAGCAAAGGAAAATATAAAAAATGCCCTAAATAATTATCCCAAAAACTACGATCCTATCTTGGAGATAATGGATGCGAAGATGAAAGATAGATTGGACACCCCGTTGCATTTGATGGCTTATCTATTGAATCCTTATTATCATTACAAGGATCCAAATCTCATTTTAAATCAAGTTGTCACGGATGGAGCTATTGAATGTCTTGATATTATTTGTCAAGGAAACTTTCCTTTGAATGATAAAGTTATGAATGGTGAGTTGCCAATTTATAAAACCAAAGGAGGAGTTTTTACAAGGGCCATTGCCGCGAAAGGATGTGAGATAAATGATGACAAGTTTGATCCAGGTAAAAGAAAATTTTCATTTCTAATCTTTTATTATTCCTTTAAATATTAAAACTTAAAAATATTAACTATTAATGAGTCATTAATTTATTGTATTATTCTTTGACTTTATGTAGCAACTTGGTGGTTAAATTATGGTTATGCGACACCTAATTTGCAAAAAAATTCTATGAGGATCTTGTCATTAACCACTAGCTCATCTGGATGCGAAAGGAATTGGAGTGCATTTGAAGGGGTTTGATGGCCAATTTACTTTCATTATTTTCTTTCTTATAAATTTATTCCATCATTATTATCTTATTAAGAAATAACAATTTTTTTTATGTTTATATTGTAGAACATGGAAAATAATTTTATTTTTGTTGCATTTTGTTTACAGATTCATACTAAAAAGAGGAATCGACTAGATGTTTCACGATTAAATAATCTAGAATATGTTCAATTCAATTCACGTTTATTGAACAAACGTAAGAGGGGAAAAGATAAAGATGTGCTTCTTGCTAGTGATGCAAGTAAAGCACAAGAGTGGATTATTCCTGGTTATCTGATGATGATGATGAGGTGGGTGATGGACTTGATGGTGAGCCTTCAAGAGTGAGGGAGCTTGGGGAAGATGATTTTGAATCCGAGGATGAAGAAGAAGTGAATGAGAATGACTTTGAATTTGAGTCGGATGAAGAGCGTGTATTAGATGATTATGGAGAAGAAGAAGAATATCCACTTGGTGTTGCTAGTTAGTACTTATGTTTATTAGTTGTTTCTAATGCTTAAATGGTACTTATTTAGTTATTTTGATTTTGTAATGTGTGTTATGGATTTATGTTGTTTTGAACTTTGAATTGAACAATAGTTTTGAACTTGCGATCATTACTTTTAGTTTTGAATTGTCATAGACTTTATTGTGTAGCAGGTAGTATGTTGAACTATTAAATATTGGATGTAATATTATAAATGAGTATTTATTCTCAAATTCTAGGCCCCACCTAGGCCCCACCAAGGCCCCGCCTAGGCGCCCTAGGCGCTAGGCGCTGGTCTGGCGCCTAGCGGCCGCCTAGCGATTTTTAGAACAATGGTGTTGATAACACCTTGTATAAGAGCATGATAAAGAGTCTTTTGTACTTAACTGCTAGCAGGCCTGATATAATGTATAGTGTGTGTCTATGTGCTAGGTACCAATCAAATCCTAAAGAGTCGCATTTGAAAGCTGTCAAACGAATATTAGGTGTGTAGCTTGTACGAGTGATTTGGGTGTGTGGTATACTAAGGAAACAAGTACTGAACTTGTAGGATATACGAATTCGGATTGGGTTGGGAATGTTGTGGGTAGAAAGAGTACTACAGGGGGCTATTTTTTCTTGGGTAATAATCTTATCTAATGGTATAGCAAAAACAAAATTACATTTCTCTTTCTACAGCTGAAACCGAGTATATTGCAGCTGGAAGTGCTTGTACACAATTGTTATGGGTGAACCAAATGATAGAGGACTACGGTCTACATAGTAGAATTTTGACTGTGCTTTGTGAAAATTCCAGTGCCATTGATGTCTCGAAAAATCCGGTCCATCACTCACAAATCAAACACATTGACATAAAGTACCACTTTATTGGTGACTTGGTTGAGAGGAAGATAGTAAGTCTTGATAATATAGGGACAGACAATCAACTTACTGACATCTTCACAAAGGAATTAGATATAGAGACTTTCTCTCGTTTGAGAAGAGATCTCGAAATGTGCATTGTATAGGTCGATGTTAGTTTTGATGTCATGACACCTAAACTGTCATCAGTCGTGACATCTGTATATTTTTCATGTATTTTTTATTTAATTTTTCATACATATCCTAAATGCATTTGGGTCTGATTGAAGTGCAAAACGGTCATGTGTTGTAATAAAAATGGTGGCAAAAAGACTAACCTCTTTCTATAGGTGATTGTGGAATATTCCCGCAGAAACAGGTTTTCTCCCAGGTCCAACAAAAAAGGAGTGTTAATCTTCTAGCAATTGCTAAAGATAAGTAAGTTTCTTTTAAAGATACTGAAAAGATAATGACAAATATGGATTAAAAAGATCCAATCTTTAATTTTCACCTACTTAAGTAGTTCTGACGTAGTCATTAACTCGGATTAAGGGGTCTATTTCCATTGACTTCACCAAAAAGTAATGTTGGTTATAATATCATCACATAAAAAGCAACACTGGTCATGTCACCTAAATCAATTATTGTATTTTTATTTTTTTAGGTCATGATTTTTAGGCATCAATTAGGACATTCATACTTTGTGAAGATGTCGTATTGTTGTGTGTTATGTTGCTTGTGATTGTGTCTTTCTTTGAATTCTCTTAATCGTATTGTGAACCTTGCTAACCAAGTGTTTCAGTGGTGTTAAAATCGGTAGATTGGACAGGTAACAAGGGGTTGATTTGGTGAGTGAAAAATTACTTTGCAAAGAATTTGTTCAACTATGGTGATGGTTTATAAAAATCTAGCTCTATCTCGGATTAATTTTGTAACGCCCAAGTTTTTATTTTCTTCTTATGTCGAGCCCAATTTTTTTTTTATATTCTATTGTTTCAAATACACTAAGCCCACTATTAAAGTCCAATTTAATTATTTCCTACTAATTTTAATTGATTTAAGAAATTCTATTTAATAGGATTTATAAAACGATTGTAAATTCTATTATATACCTAAGTTTTAAAGACTATTATATTGTAGTTTTATTCTATGTAAATTATCTTAAATTATTTTAAAATCTTACTATAATCAAATTTATAGATTTTAGTTTTAAAATAATTTCAATTTCTAAAATTATTATAATTTATTTATATTATAGTTATTTATTTTATAATTTAAATTCGTCTATTGGGTCGATTATTTTTGGACTTTAAAAACGAGCCCAATGACTAGCCTGAATCCCCTAAACCCAAGCCCTAACTTTCCGAAATTAAGTTCTATGCTCGATTTATATAAACAATCCCAAACCACCCAATTTTTCACAAGGTTTTTCTACATTCGGCCGCAAGCAAGGTAAAAACCTATTTTTTTTTATTTTTTTTTATTTCTGAATTATTTTGTTTTCAAAGAGCAATCCAAACCCTGAAATCCCAAGTTCCGGCAGCCACCACAACCGGATCGACTGCGAGTTTTCCCATGCCACAAACCCAACAGCCACAGCAACTCCAAGACGGGCCGTCGACCGGAATTGAACCGCAGCCGGACCGCCACCCTGCTCGTCAAACCACCACGCTGCCGGAGGTTCCTCGCCAGAATCGAAAGCCATCCACAAACCCGAATGAGTTTCCGACAAGCCAACCAAGTCCCCACAAAGCCAAACCCACAACCCGAACAACCATAGCAACAACCGCTCGATCGCGGCTCTCACCCGGAGGACCGAGACCCAAAATTCAACACTACCGCAGCCATCAAATCCCCCGAACCAAACCGGCAGACAACCATCAACCACCACCAACACAGCCACCATCGCCAACGCTAAGCCACGACAGCCCGATTCCAGCCCAATCACCACCGATTGGCTGCCAACCCGAACCACCGCCGACCACAGGTCCATCGCCGATCGATAGGCACCAATACGAAACACATCCCAAAAACAAACCAAACCAAGACCCCATCGCCACTCTCGGACCCCTACGATGCTCACGCTGTTTCAGTTTTCCACCCGAGCGGCCCCACGAGGACACCAGCCGAGTAGCCTCACCACACCTGCTCCCATTTCTTATCCTTTCTTCCTTCTTCTTCGTCCAGAATCGGGGCAGAGGCGGCGATGGCGAATTGGCCGGCCATCCGACGGCGTGGCGACGACAGTTGGGCGGCGGCATTTAGGCGACGCTCTATCTCTCTCCAGGAATTGGATCGGCCAGCACCTCCTTCGAAATCAAAAATTGGCGATTGGCAAAACCCCTGGCACGACGCGCGGCAATTGGTTGGCAGCGTTCTCCGGCGACTACCCGAAGCGGCAGTCGGCGACTTCTCACCCTAGGCGCGGCTGATTTCCTATCCCAAAACAAGAAATCGTTCGACCGGTCACTTTCTTCTCTCCCTCGATTGCGACTGGATAATTCGGCGGCGGAAACCGGCGACTTCATCGGCGGCTCTGGGCAGCGATTTGGTGGCTGACTCAAGCCGTGGGCGGCGGAGGCGACGGT
>BMAC01000230.1:94501-116249 GCA_014905375.1 Phtheirospermum japonicum
TAAAATAGCATTGAAAGTAACATCTTCGCATCCACCGCCTCGTACCACATCCAACTCCTCAACCTGAAAAGTTTGATAGAAATGGGTGTGAGCTTTCAACTCGCTCAGTGGGGATTTGTTTGTCAATATTAAATACAAATCATACAAACCATAAATGAATAGCTACAACACACTGTCAGTCGTTCATAGATGTTGGCCAACCATAGATTTAGCTCGAAAGCTACTGTTGTTTTAGCCCGAAAGCTACTATGGAATGTTGCATTGAGATATAGATAATTCATACAATCGCATTTAACATAGACAAACATAGAACACGTTCGGCAATGTCAAAAAGAAATCATATAAATCATAAATGAATGGCTACAACACACTATCATTGTTTTAGCTCGAAAGCTACTATGGAATGTTGCATTGAGACATAGATAATTCATATAATTGCATTTAACATAGACAAACATAGTTTTGAAAAGAGTTTAGAATCACCCACCTTGGAATGTAGTTTCGTAAAGAATGCGAATGTAGATGCTCGTGCTTGAAATTCCTAGTTTCGAGAGCCTTCGTTTCCTACATTGAAAATAATAATTTAACTTAGAACTTGCTTTGAAAAATGGATTTGGACTAATTAAAATATATAATTAAACCATAGCCATGAGTCGAAAGTCCGGTAAGGGAAAACAAGACCAATGGGGTTGTTTTAGTAGGGTCATTGGAATTGGAGGGGTAAAAATAAAAAGATGTAAAGGTTATGGGCTTAATCGAAAGGGTAACAAACTGTTGGGGTTTAATTTAGGTTTTTGGGTAAAATCTGGGGCTCAATTGAACTATTTGAAGACCTTTGGGTTCAATTGAACAAGGAATTAAGTAGCTGGGGCCAATTGGTGATTTTGGAAAGTTGCTGGGTATCAAAAGGGAGAACTCGGCCATAAATCCAGCCCTCCCATTTCTTATCCTTTCTTCCTTCTTCTTCGTCCAGAATCGGGGCAGAGGCGGCGATGGCGAATTGGCCGGCCATCCGACGGCGTGGCGACGACAGTTGGGCGGCGGCATTTAGGCGACGCTCTATCTCTCTCCAGGAATTGGATCGGCCAGCACCTCCTTCGAAATCAAAAATTGGCGATTGGCAAAACCCCTGGCACGACGCGCGGCAATTGGTTGGCAGCGTTCTCCGGCGACTACCCTTTACCTTTCTATGGATTGGTATCTTTAGTTTATGTCAAGTTTAAAATAAGATTGAGGCTTGTGTTTCTATTTAAATCTCCTTGAATAGTCGAGTACTACTATTTTGATTCATTAAGTGAATCTCCTAATTTTTAAATAAATGTTTAAGTTTTATTCACGCTTCCGCTCAAATTTATTGTGATTGTAATTTATTGAAAACTCACGCCCTTGATTTTTGGAAGTTTTATTTATGAAAAATCAAGTTTTACACTATTCGAAAATGGGCCGTGACAAATTTGTAGTTGAGATTTGTGATTTTTATTCTCCAAATAAGAGATAGTGGGTTATTTAAGTATAGAGATCATGTGTCTTATTTTGAGAAAGAGTTAGCTTGTTTTTAAGGAAAGAAAAATCTTGAGTCTTAAAAGAAGTAGTTGTGATAGTGGGCGAGTTATTTTTTAACTTTACCCTTTTTATCCTCTTCCTACTTCTACCACATACTTTTTATCCAAATTGAGAAGTTAAGTATTTTTTTTACTCTTTTTCTATTTCAATTTTACTGCCCACGGCACCCGATCTTGTCCTTGTAGTTGTTTCCAATCTCTTGCAGGATGTCGAACTCTTCATTACCCAGCAAAGCCACGATTATCCAAGTCAGCTACTCCTCGTCGGAAACAGAAAGTGCGTCTGGATGATAAGAAAAATCCACCCAAAAGTGATTCAAGTGCCTTTGATCCCCTGTTCACTGTCCTCAATTTTTTCTCTGGTGAAGATGAAGGTTCTTCCCGTCCATTTGTGGCCGACCATCCTTTAACTCCATACAACATGACTCAGTCGAAGACTGAGTATAACTACTTTCCAGTCTGACATTTTGACTGCTTTGAAGTCCAAGAAGAAAAGTTCTAAAGCTGCCCAGAAAGTTCGTGATGGTTCTGGTGATGTGTCTCTAAGACCAACATCGCCTACCGCTAATACAGTCCCTTCATCCAGCTCCAGGTGTAATGATGTTGCTCCTAAACGTGAGCCATCCCCGTCTTCGAAAGAGGTTTCTGGTGATTCTACTGACGTTGTTGTTCAGGATATTGAAATTGAAGGCATGGTGCCCGTGTCAACCATGTTCCTGTCCAAGGAGGTTGAGGAGCTGCTTACTGGATACCGCCTCAGCATGGGATGATTGATGAGCGGAGAGTGTCGGTTGATGTATTCAAAAGACAGAATCTGACTGCTTTCTCTGAAAGTAAAGGTGGGTATTTTCAACTAGGTGCCGTCGAAGAATGCGACGGTTGTGACGCGTCCTCAAGCCCAGCTTCTGTTTAAACTAGGATGCGGTATCAAGTTCAATTCTGACCAGCATGTGTTTGACATTGTCACAAGGTTTGCTACGTCCAAAGAGACTTCATTTTTTTTGTTTTCCTTCCCTCATTTTTAGCCTACTCGAGAATCAAGGTTTTCAGCCTAATGAGAATGATGTGTATACTGGTGAGCCTGAGTGGTTTTCATTGTGTGGTCAACATACTGCTGGAGTTCGGGTTGTAGATCTCCCATGGCAGCCGCAAACAGAGCTGCCTGTACTTCTGGTGTTGGTTCTGGTGTTGTTAACATCAGTTCTAACATCGTTTAGTTTTCTACTCCAGTAGTGCAGGCTCACGTTGCACAGCTCCAGGCGCTTCGGGACTCGTTTGTTGAGGCTCTTTTGCTTTCAAAACAAAAAGGGGGAGAAGATGATGAAGACGCGGCTGAGGATAAAAATGAATCAACGGAGAGTGATGAGGATGCGGTTCATTTGGCCAATGGGCAAGAAAAATGTTAGAGAAGATGGGTCGTCTCCTCGCTGTTAGGACTCGTACTTCTAGTTCGAGCCATTGATTGATTTGTGTTTTATTTGTTTTAAACAATGATTACTTGTTAAGGGGGAGTTTGAACATTTTAGTGCATCTTGGTTATTTTGTCCAAAAAGGCAATAGGGGGAGATTGTTGAAAATTGTATTCTTGGCAATTATTCCTAATTTTTCTTTTGTAGTTATTTTTCTTTATTGGACTCAAAATAAATTAGGACTCTAGATTTATTTTCTAGATTGTGTCTAGGATTTTATTTAATTTCCTAGATTGTGTTTAGGACTTGTTTACCAAGTTTAGGATTCTTGTCTAGTTAAGACTATAAAAGCCAAGAGAAGATCATGACTTTTCACATGGCTTTTACAAGAGAACGCAACAAGGAGACGACGCAAGACAACAAGAACACAAGCAAGTAAAAGACTTAGAGCCACGATTCTAATCACAGAGATCTTTGAAGTTGTGTAACCAACAAAGAAGATCATCATACCGAGGCAACAAGTATTTTAGTATCAAGTGTTGATACTAGTATTTTTCATATATTACTTTATTATTTTATATTAATCTTAAACGATTTAAAAGTAATATAATTTTCGGGTTTGTATACCCAAGTTCGTAAGTATTTTCACTTACCAATGGAATTTAAATTTTTGTGTTCAATTTGATTTTATTATTCCGCTGTTTTTATTTACATAAGTTGTCTGGTGTTAATTCGGGTGTCTTAACACCAGTCTTAACATTTGTTCTTATTTAGTTATTTACAACTCTGAAATTGTTTGATGTTAGTTCTGGTGTTGTAACACTGAACTTAACATCGTTTTACTTATTCTTATTTATAACAACCATAAGTCCTACGAATTTACAGATAAAATTGGGATAATAGGGTGATAATTTAAACTAACAAAAATTTATTACAATTAAATAGAAAACATAAACAAATAATAGAAACGAAAAGATATCAAGGCAGGCGAACTCTTTAATTAAGATTCTTATTGCCTGTTACGCAGTGGTCACGAATTTATGACAATAAATCTCCCAATATACAACGACAGTTGTACGGGAAGAAGCAGTCAATATGATCATCCTAACTAACAAGATCTAGCCAAACAACTAAGAAAAAAAAGCCTAAGAGTATCTTCAACGGAACAATGTTAAAAGTGAAAATATTTACACATATCATAAAAATAATTATGTGGCACATTAAATGTTGACATTGTCAAAAGCAATGTCACAATACTTAGAATTAATTTAAATTATATCATCCAATCATGTCGTTTCTCTCTATATATTTTTTTGTAAAAAAAAATTTGATGCATTAGAGAACCTTTTTTTTATAAAATTTCAATATCTTTTTCCACATAGATGCAATTAACACTGTTGCATTTGAGATACTCTAACTGCATACTATCTGATGCATGAGGAATATAGTAAAATATGATATGAGATGTGCATGCTGATGATTTTCTAAGGTACGAATTTACACTACATATGAGATAGTATTTATAGTTGAGAGAACCCTTGAACAAAAAAAAAATCGCAGGGATTCGAATTACTAAAACAGTCAATCTCCTTACTTACTCAAGAAAGACTAAAAAGGTTTTAGAAAAGCCAAAACTTAGGAAATTAAATAGTTCATGTTTCAAAACTTTAAGGCCCAAGCCCCACCGGGACGAGCACACAGGCCACGTCCGCACCCACGCCCGAGCCCGAGCTGGCCAAGCGAACGGATGGTGGCGCGCGTGTGGGGATTCTCATCCTCACTCAACTTGTAACCAACCCATTTCACTTTCTTTAATAAAGTTATCTATAAATGAGTCTCCTTCCTATGTGGAATTCTCGATCTTTCAAATGAGAATCCCACTACCTATTCAACTTCCAAATCCACTTCTCAAATGTCCAACTTTGGCCATTGATTTCTCATTCATTCGAACGCGAATTCGTGAGAGTTACCAAGTATATCTTTCCTAAATCCTTAATCTTCAACAATCAGTGCAAAACCAATGTATGATGCATGTGACTCAGTTGCTCAGTTTCTGCTAAACATTATTATATCATGTCATGTAGCTTGTGGCTTTAATCCCTCCTTAGTGAAGTGCCATCAAATGTGTTATTGAACCACTCAGCTTACGAGAATACCAAGATAGTGACACTCACGTTTTGTTTACACACTTACTCAAGTTCTTAAAGTTGTTTCCATTTTGGCCTTGGAACGCCCTTGGGATTCTTAAGTGCTCCGATCGAGGTGGCCACTCTCTACACTTAAATAGGTGACCTTGTCTATCAAAAGCATCATGCAAATACTCCACCTTAATAGGTATAAATCATCATTAAAATTTTTGAACTTAACCTCACCATATTTCGCAAGCATATCACTTGACTGTGTTCTCTAGGAATGGTTTAGCTCAAGGCTACATACCAAGTATTTAGAACTGAATAATCTGAAATTTTGTTGTCTCATTGAACCAAGTTCTTGGGATCTCCATCACCATGGTTGGGTGTCCACTAAAGACCGTTCTTTAGTTTTAGATTTTACCCTCATTCCCTCGATCAATGTATGAAATTAATCTTGATTTAAATTATTTGTAAACAGATCCTCTATATTCTCCTTTGATTTCACATAATTAGCGAAAATTATTCCTCTAGAGATCAATTCTCAAACGGTATTGTGTCTTCAACGAATATGTCGTGATTTACTTATACATCCCATTTTAAGCCCTTGCGATAATAGTTTGATTATCGCAGTGTATCATAATCGTTGATATTGGCTTCTTCCAACATGCAATATCCTCAAGAAGATTTCGAAGCCACTCAACCTCTTCACCAGCTTTATCCACAACTATGAATTATTTTTTCATGGTGGATCAGGCTATTCATGTTTGCTTAGTGGACCTCCAAGACACAGCACCTGCACCAATGGTAAAAACATACCCGCTAGTGGAGTGTGGATCCTTAGAATCCGATATCCAGTTTGCATCGTTATACCCTTTTAGTACTTATGGATATCTCATATAATGCAGCCCATAACTCAGAGTATACTTCAAGTATCATAATACTCTAGTTAACCGTTCCAGTGGTCGTTGTTCAGATTACTCGTGAACCTACTTAGTTTGTTTACCGAATAAGTTAGATCTAATCTATTACAATTGGGATTCCTAATACAAGCAATCTCCATATCTTACTCAATAAGAAAGGTTGGGAAATTTCCAAAAAGACCAAAAAACTTAAAGGCCCAAGCTCGGCCGGGATGAGCACACGAGCTACAGCCGCACTCGAGCCTGCGCCGACCGGGCTGGCGGGTGGTGGCGCGCGTGTGGGGATTCTCATCCCGATTAAACTTGTAACTAATGTCCATTTCACTTCATTTAATAAAGCCATCTATAAATGAGTCTACTTCCTATGTAGGACTTTCCATCTTTCAAATGGAAATCACACTACATCTTCAGCTTACAAATTCACTTTTCAAAAACAACGACACTTATATATTTAGAATATTTAGGCAAAATTATCCAATATATATTTTCCAAATCCATTCTCCAACAAGTTTTGAATTGAAGCCGAAACCATAACAATCCATGTTTTATTGTCTTTAAGAAGTCTAATTTCTAAAATCGTACTTATACAAACAAATTTTGACAGTTGACACACATGATTAACATATTCCGCTATTCACATTCTCAATGTTGACTAACCATATAACATTTCTCCTTTCGAACTAATTAATCCATTCAAAGTACTTGTACATTTCGCAATGTGTAACTCGTTCTCGAATAAGCATTTTTGGCAATTAGAGAAAAGCTTTCTACCATTCTATGCAATATACTATAATAAAAAATAATTCTTAGAAATTACGCACACATGTATATAAAACTAGGCGATTTGTGCGTTGGCCAATTTGATTAACTCTCACACGCACGCGAAATAATTTATTTTTCAAGCCCCGCCTTCACTTTTCCCGCTTAATCTTTTCGAGTTCTTGCTTATTTCAGTTTTCATTCCCAAATCCCTGCCATGATTAGAGGTCGCCGATATACATAAGCCCACCCGAATCACTGCTCCGATATTTACCTTTCAATGGCGCGGCGAGGAAGAAGAGTGTCTTCCATTCCCTCATCATCTCACATCTCCGTTGGTAAATTAAGTTCCTCAGCTGAATTCTAGTTCCATTCTATCTTTTTTCCGGTATTGATTGCCATTTCGATTTCATAGGAAATTGCGAAGTCGTTGTGGAAGCCAAGAATTTCACATCCGAATCAAATGGAGACACCGTTCAAATTACCCTTTCCAAAACTGCCAAAGTCAGAATCTCAGGTAGTCAATATTTATCGGTTTACTGTTTTAGGTCAAATGGAGACTATGTATAATTTGTTTATTTATTTATTTTTGTGGCAGTGATGGAAAAAGTGAATGAGCGTGATGATTTTGGGGGTAGAGGCCCTGAGAATTGTGGTATTTATTCTATTATCCTTTTATATTTTTAGTTAATTTTAGATTAAGTTATCTCCATTTTGCGGAATTAGGTATCATTAGGTTGTGTATGAGGATTATGATATATTAGGGTTTATTTGCTATCGATAGGTGATTGCTATTTTGTGCTTGCTAATCCGAAAGATTCAGGAGGCGAAATCAAGTCTCTTCTTCAGGTATTTAACTACTACACAGAAGGTTAACACGTGTACTATGTTGTTGCAATTAAAGTACTGGTAATTAATTTCTTATATGTTTGTCCTCGATTTGTTAAGGTGATTTTCTTAACGAGTTGTGTTAAGTGTCAAGAATATGGTATTGTGTATTACTCAACTGGCGAAAAGTGAATTGGGCATGGGTTAAGGATCTTTGTTTTTATCTTCGCGAGTCACTTTTTGATTCGTAATTGTTATACGGCTATGCTGTTTTTACTAACAAATTACCCAGATTGTGAACTTTGTATGGGTTTTTCTAAAATGTAATTTTTGTAAGACTTTAGGAAAAACTCAACATGTTAGTTTACAGGAAAAGCAGTTGATAACTTTGTGTATTTATTCTATTTTGGGCCTGCCGGATTCTTTAAGTACTTTTATGCTCTTATCAAAGTGCCCTAAATTGGAGAATATTTATCTTATTTGGTTAGTACAAGTGCCGAAGATTGGGATCCTTATTCATTGATATCTTGATTTAAGAGAATATCAGAAGTATGCTTTGTGTTATTTACACTTATATGTGTTGAAGAATGTTGTACTGTACATGCAGACCTTTATATGAATCATAGCTTAACATTTTGAGTGACAAATGAATGTTGTTGCAGGAAGTATTAACTCTTTACATGAAAGAGCTACCTGCAATGAATTATGCTGCTAATACTGGAAAGGAGTCGATGTTCCTTGAAAGATGTGTTACAAATGGGTAAAGATAATTACATTTTCTTTGTCATTGTTGTTGCCTGGCTAAACTTGCATCCTGTATTACTTCTACATCCACATCCCTAGAAAACTCTGCTATTCCCGATTCTGCTGCCACTGCTATCATCAACCTAAAGGGTAAATTATAATAACTGCCATTGAAGTTTAGTCTAACTATAACAACAACAAAAAAAAAGTTATTTTAAAATTACAAACACTCTCAACCCTTGAATATTTTTGTAATTTACACTCAAGCTAAATATACCTAATTGAACTTTTGTTCCCCTATGTTGGTATCCAGAATGTTAACAGAAGCTGAAGTAGCTTATGTCTTTTAACAGTTGCTTGGTTGTTTTATTGATAGGAAATACTGCACCTTACTTCTGAAGTCCAAGGATGATAAACAACCTGAAGAGGTATGATTGCTGTGGCAACTATGATTGTCAGTGTGGAGTAATCTTTGATTTCTTGGATATTATGAGGATATTGCTGCAATTTTAATTTCATTGACCAGTTTGTTAGTTTCTCTGCTTTGTGCTTATTTATTTTTCTCTTTCCCTCTTTTTTCTAATAGGTCATTGCAGCAATTACTTACCAAATAATTCCAGCTGATACACAGTATGCTGAGGTTCCCCTTGCTGCCGTTAGCTCAAATTTTCAACACAAGGTTTGCTGCCTTTTCTGCATTCAAATTTAAGCTCCATCATTTAGTAGGGTTAATAATGAGATAAAGTTCACTTGAATAGTAACTCAACAAACAAATGCTTAGGGTAACTCGCTGTATGCAAAATGCCAAAACTTTATCTCCTTAAAATGATGCCTGGTTTGCCATTTCCATTGTGAGTCTTGGACACTTGACCTTGGGTTGAAAACTTACTCATATGTGATGACTTTCAGGGAATTGGTCACTTGTTATACTTGGAATTGAGAAAAAGACTGCAGAATGTAGGTATTCAAACTATGTTCTGTTGGGGCGACAAAGAATCCGAAGGATTTTGGCTTAAACAGGTATTTCCACTAAAATAAGTTTTCTGATGCATCCAAGTTTGTCATTTGTAAAAACCATTATTTTAAAACAAAGTATTCTCAGGAAATAATGCTTTTTTGAAAGATTGCACTTTCTTTCATTTCTTTTTATAATTTATCTTTGTGTCCTAACATCATTAAAACTGACTATAAATTAATGATTTAGCAATCATTACTGACATGAGATGTAGATCATGATATTTAACAATTTCAATTACATGATATTAACCAACAATTTTATTATACAGGGTTTTACAGTGATTGGTGAGGTGGATAAAAAGGGCAGAGCTCGCAGGCTCCCGATCAAGGCTGAAGTTCGAAGAGCATTATGCTTTCCTGGTGGTTCAACCCTGATGGTCTCACATCTAATAGACAGCTCATCAGAATCAGTGGAGCTTCTCAATCCATGCTTACCGACAAAGTCCCCTGAGCCGAATTCTGAAAACCAACAGCTGTGGCATATTGCAGAGAGCCATGAACCTTCCAAAGAAGATGACCAGATAGTTCAGAGTGGGTGTCTGAGCCTTGATAAATTATTAGTTCAAAATTTTGCTGTTGAAATCATTTCCCTAAGTGGGTTTCAGTCACAAGTTAAATTTGTATATTTTATTCTTGTAGGTTCCCAGGATGCGGGCCTTTTGCCAGTCGCATTATGTTGCAGTGTGGTTAATGCTTCAGAAATACGTGAATGTGGAATTGAATATCACGAGGATAATTGCTCTTGGTCGGTGCAGGGAACTAAAAGGGCATGGGAAGCCTCATGCACCTCATTGAAGTCCAAAAAAGTGAAGGGTACCCATTCTAGTGATTGGCATTTGGGTTCTCACGGTCCTGTATCGAGTAACAGCATGAATGAAAAAAATGAAGAATGCAGAACAGTTAATCTCAGTGATGAGGATGTCTATATCTGCCCAGAAATCCCTTCTACGGCAAAATGTAATAAGATTATGCTGATGAATATCGCTGATGACGAGAAGAAATCACGTCTTACCAAGGTATTACACGTAATGTGACATACTTTGAGATTCAATAATTTATCATTGCAGAAGTTGATATTATGGATATCTAATTTCTATTCCTAAGTCCATGCCCTACTTATGCTTTTTGTTGAGTATTCTGATTAATAGCATTGTCCACACCATATTTTGAAATTGGATAAAGCTATATTAACATTTTCTTTGAATTTAACAATAATTTTGCTGAAATAGATAATTGAAGATCTCGGTGGAGTTGTTGCTTCTAATGGAAGTGCGAGCACACATATCGTCACAGGGAAAGTTAGAAAGACATTGAATTTCTGCACCGCTCTCTGTTCAGGGTAAGTTCTCAATTCAGATTAAACTTTCTAACATAAAATATGGTGTAACTACTATGGTTGTTAATTAAATTATGTTTATTGCTCGTGCTGTACAGAGCTTGGGTTATCTCATCCGGATGGTTGAAAGAAAGCTTCAAGAAGGGCAGATTTGTTGGTAGATTTTTTAAAACCTTAATAACTTTGCACATCTTTTTTGGCCTGCCAAATCTCAATCTGGTAAACTTTATATCTGCAGATGAAACACATTTCATTTTGGAAGATGAAGATTACAGGACTAGGTACAGATGTGAGCTGAAAAGTGCAGTTCTTAGAGCAAAAGCACGTCCGAATGCATTGTTTAAAGGTCTTGATATATGGCTGTCGCCTCATGTCCAACCTCCGCCCAATACTCTATCGGCCATCGTTGAGTCTGCTGGAGGAAATGTAAGTCAAGGACTAAAAAAGTTATTTGGTTAATTAATTCTAATTAAAACATTCAAGTTTGTGTGAAATGTTCATATTGCACTTATGTTAAAACGAGAGAAGTACCAAAGTAAGAAATTAAATTCCTGCAGCAAATTACGAAAATAATAAAGTACTATTATCTTTCAAAATTAGAGATGACCCTTGTTATTTGCTACTATTTTACAAAATTACACCTTAATAGGTGGTATTTATTAAGAAAATACAAAGATGACTAATTCTGTGCCCCTGAAATCCTTATAGGTCATCCGGGCGCAGAATGAAATAAAAGACGTGTCAAAAACCATATTTGTGGCATGCGAAGAAGACATGAAGGAGGCTCTATCAGCTGTAAAGATGGGGATTTGGACATTCAGTAGCGAGTGGCTTATGAATTGTATCATGAGGCAAGAACTTGATCTTGAGGCACCTCAGTTTGCAGAGTCCCTTTAGGTTTATTTATTTCTAACAGTTTAACAGCATCAGTTTGCTGTGCATGGAAATATGTATATATGTCTAGAAAACCGAAAAGGGTACTCTTTAGAAGTCTATAACCTTATCGCATCCACTCAAGTCGCTCTTTTTGCTGGAAGATGATACTAGTGTTTATTTCCATTCATTTTCTTGGAATGATTTAAAACTGAAAAGTAATCTTGTGTGTGCTTTAATTCTAGTGCCCCCGCTTAATATTAAATTTGAAATTAATTATATGTGATATGATAGATAATCAGAATTTCAAAATAACAAAATTGTGAATGGAAAATAATTTTCAATGAAATGTGTATTTTCTAACAGAGCTTACGATTGTGTTTGGATGAATAATCTCGATGGAATAAATAATATTGAAAGAATATTACATTTTAAATAAGAATTGCATATCAAATGCTACAATACTACGATTAATATATTACGGACTTTTGTGATAAATATATATGAGATAGATGAATTAATATGAAATTATATTCATCTATCACTTGTGTGTGTGTACACACATGCGCGCAAACAATTTTATTTTTTGGAGTGCTGATACTAATTTTCAAGTGAATATGCTCCAAAGATTGTTATGAATAAGGTTTTAAGTTTTAATTGTAAAAAGAGACGAAGACAAAACCTTTCAAGAAAACAAAATTGGCCCAAAACAATATACAAAATTAGAAAGATTATTATAATAACCGTAGTTGGACTTGCAAAAGTAACATTAACAAAAATAGTTCAAGTGATTATTAGTTTGGTGATAATATGGATACGAAATTTGGGTGCAGAATACATTACGAACCGAATCAATCTTAGCGTGCTACAAGTAAATTAGTATTTTTTTTTTAACTTAGGAAATTGAATAGTCACACTAATTATATGTTGGAAAGTTAGTTTTGATACGACTAATTTTGATAGTTAAATGTATAATATTCACGTATTGAGTAGATAATTATAATATATTTATTTTATCAAAATTAATTTTCGATGAGTGAGAAATAAATTGTGTAAGCTAACATTTTAAAAGAGGAAGTTTATAAAATAATATATTAAAAATGTAAAGAAAATTTATACAAATTAAAGATAAATTTGTAATGAATATCATGTGATTAAATCAATGCACCAGTTAGTTGTATTTGCAACTTTGAGCTTGGTCTTAGACCTTCACCTTGACTTTGCATCTTGACAATTGACTTAGAATTGAGACTCTTTGGTAGACATGTCCGTTCGGTTAAAATCGATCGTTTAATTAACTGGCGGTTATATTAATCGGCAGAACTTTAACCATAACTGAATTGGCAGTGAATCGGTTAAGGGTACGGTTAAGGTCGGTTAACCGAAAAATCAGCGGTTAACCACCAATTTTTTTAATTAAATTTAAAACTTAAATAAAATTTAAAATAATTGAGATTTTGAAGTAGATTTATATATATATATATATATATATATATATATATATATATATATATATATATATATTTAAAAGGGATTTGATTTTAATTGTAATATTAGTAATTAAGATTAAAATTTTTAACTTTAATATTAGAATTAACTTGAATAAGTATTCTCGTAGAGGAATCAAAGTACATGTGGTTCGATTTTTTTTAAAAATAAATTTAAAAAAACGGACTTGATTTTAATTCTAATATTAGAAATCAAAATTAAATTTTAACTTTTAATATAAGAATTAACTTGTCTACGTATACTCGTAGATGAATCAAAGTTCCACGTAGTTCTTATACTTATCTTACTTATCTACGTTATGTGGATAGTGGAGGAGGCTCTTCTTCATTTATTCGTCGTTGTTATTGCTTCTCGAAATGGTATTGTAATGGTCGCTCTCTTCATCTTCATCCAATTGCATTTTTTGTTCTCGTTTTCCAGCTTTGACCCAATCATTAATCAACATTTGATTTTTCAAGATTTTTGGGTAATAAGTTAGACCGACGACCAGTTAACAGAAAACCTCCCGTGGCTGAAGGCATGTTCAATAAAAACTGGTTGAAACAGGAAAACAACGAGAATCTCATTGGCACTTCCTAAAGAAGTGTTAAGAAAAATAGTGGTCACTTTCAACTAAAACTGCACAAGATCGTTAGTAGTACCATCAGGCTTTTTTGAGATATTTACTCGGGTTCAAAAGCCCCTAAATAACTTTTCTAATTGCATTGTTCTACTAGAACTAGCCCTTTGCCGTTTTCGCTTAGTATCCTTAATCAACCTAGTATATGGGGGCTAGAGTAGAGGTGTCCAGCGTTTGGACAAACCGCCAAACGCCGGTTCGAACCGGCAGTCAACGGTTCGGTTAACCGTTGACCACGGTTCGAACCGGAAACCGCCAATAAGGCGGTTCGGTTACGGTTTGAGCATTTCTCAAACCGTGAACCGGCGGTTCAAACCGCCGGTTTGTCTTTTTTTTTTTTAATTTTTTTTATACATTTATAAATATTTTTTTCTAAGCCATTTTTAACACCAAACTCATTTGATATTTTGAATTGGTGATCAATAAGAAAAATATTTATCTTATAAGTAATAGCCACACGATCACGATGGAGATATTAATCGTTTTTACAGTTCAATAAAATTGTGATAACTTATATCTTTCACCCTCTATAGAGTAAGTATTACGAGGAAATTATGTGTATTTTGATTTTAAGGTTGAGGAGTTATAATTTAATATATACGTTATTTCAATTGTTTAAAGTAGTAATTTTAAATTTTAAAATTGAATATTTAAAAATTATTAATTCTTTTTGAATTTATTAAAAGTATTATTTATATTTTTCTCACTTAAATTCAAGATTTCAAATATTCTAATATAAAGTTTTTATTTTAACTTCCAATATTTTAAATGATTCAATTTCTTTTTAATTAATTCAATATTTCAAATTGTTAGTTCTATTTTCTCACTTAACCTCATACATTTAAATATATATATATATATATATATATATATATATATATATATATGGAATAGAAAAATAAAAAAAATCTAACTTCAAGATTTTCAATTATTCTAATTAAAATTTCTTATTTTAACTTATAATATTTTAAATAGTTCAAATTTAATTTCTATTTAATTTTTTTGAATTAATTCAAAGTGTTATTAATATTTTATCACTTAACCTCACAATTTTTTTTTAATAAGATTAAAAATAAACATAGGGAAAAAATCAAAATATATGAATTAAAAAAATTAAAAAAAAAAGGTTCAAACCGGCCAAACCGAACCGTGGCTGAACCGTGAACCGGCGGTTCACAAACTGCCGAAAACTGGTCGGTTTCATGGTTCGGTTGCGGTTTGAGGTTTTTGGCCAATCCAAACCGGCGGTTCGAACCGTTTGAACACGTCTAGACTAGAGCTTGTCGAGGGTCGTTGAACAATGGAGTTGCACTAAAAGTGGTGGGGGAAGGAGAATGAGACACATTAACATCATTAGAAGATTGATTGTAATCATTAAAAATATGTATTAAAAATTATTTTGCTTGGTGAGCAATATTATAAAGGTTAGGAATTTCAATATTTGAAGTTTGTAAAAAAGGTCATAATGCTTCATAATAAACTTTAAGTAAATTTCTAAACCCTCCACCCGATAATTCGGGTCTAAAATTTTTGCAATAAAAAAAACATCGAGAATGTAGAGAAAATATTTGACCCATTTACTCAACATACTAGCAATACATTCACCCAATTCAGACGAATCGAGTAAAGAATTACCAATAAGTATAATTTGAATACATTGATCAAGAAGTAGTGGGGAGGTAGGATAATAAATATAGGATAAAGTCACGGTGTTGTTGTTAAAAACTCTTAAAAGGGACATCATATTATAAAAACCACCCCACGCATTGGTAAATAAAATAAAATCGACATCTTGATTAGCAAAAAATGCACACAATACTTCTTTATATTCAAAAGAATCATTAAGAAATTTATAAGTAGAGTTCCAACGATTTGGCACATCAATTGAATTTTTTTTTTTGATGCACACCATTGTTTCGGAAAAATTTTCGCCATTTTTTTTGCAATCGAATTATGCTTGATTATATGAAATACCGCACTCCTAATCGCAACAATTTTAGATTTAAAAGTAGTTAAACCATCTTGAACATATAAATTCAAAATATGACAAATGCATCTAACATGAAAGAATTTATCGCCAATAGAAGGTTGACAAAAAGTTTTTAACAAACTAAACTAGTCGTATTAGCGGCGACATTATCAAATGAAATTGAAAGAATTTTGTTATCTAAATGATACTCGAATAAAATATTGGATATTTTGCGCGAAATATTCACCGCGGTATGCAAACTATTTAACTCTCTATATTCAATTAAACATTTTTGTAAAGTTTACGAATTATCAACTCAATGGCATGTAATTCCCATACAATTATTATCATGATGAGAATCCGTCCAAATATCCGAATATATAGAGACACTTCGAGACAAACTATCAAATATGGAAATGAAATTCAACTTGTACTCACCAACTATTTTTTTAATATCGCAAGTAACTTTATTTCATGAAACCCTAGTGCAAGATGGATTAAATGCACATCTAGTAAAATCTTCATAATGACTACTATGTTCATGATTAAAATGAAGACCCATGACGGAAACAAATATTCCAATAAATTTTCTATGACCACTTTCGCTATATTGAAATAAATTAGAACTTGACCTTGGCTGCCAGCCCCGACGGTAGATGAAGATGAGAAGTTTATTTGTGTTTGAAAGCTTTCAACGCCGTATTTGTTGGGATGTTTATTCTCCATGTGGTATTTGAGCGTCTAGTAACCTCTATTATTTTTAGAACCGAAGGCGTAGCGACTCTTGCAATAATTGCATTGTGCCCGAGGTACACCATCGATCGTCGTTCTTGTGAAATATAATCGAAAGACGGGGGATTGATATTCCTTCAATTTTGATTGGGGCGGTGGCATATCACCCGCTTGATCTTCATCTTCATCCATATTGACGGCGGTAGGCGGTTCAGATTCGTCGGAGGTAGGTAAATCCTCATCGAAATTGGTTTGATTATGATCGCCGAAGATGATTTGATTATATAAGTTTTCAACTTCTTCCGGCGTCATCTCATTGGGAATATAATTTTCGGCAACGGTCGAAGGTTCTCGTTGAGATCCTCGACCTCCAACTCGGCCTCGACGAGATTCTCGAATAGTATTAGTATTGATATTACGAGAAGAGCTTGGCATAATAATATTATAAAAGAAAATTGAGTAAACAAGATTAAGAAGAAGAATATTATTGATAGTATTTTTTGCACAAATTAGCAACTTCAAACTTGAAAATATAAGAGAAGAAGAAAAATAGTAGAGATGAATTGGTGTGAGGATGGTGTTGGAGAGTGGTGTATTTATAGATGTAGAAATAGATTAAATTTTTTTTTTAAAAGTAGCCGTCGGGAACCGCCGGTATTGGTTAAATCACCAACGACTAGTTTTTCAATCGTTGATCTCCAACGGCTATTTGATTCGAGCCGTTGGCAGTTTAACGGCTGACCAATTTTTTTTCGAGCGACCAAAATTCGGTTGACGATTACAGTTTTTACCGAAATCGGCGGTTAACCGGCTAACCGTAACCGTCGGTGACACCTCTACTTTTTGGGTCCATGGCCATGAGCCTTTCTTGGGTTATATGAGATTGATTTTGTACCAATCCAAATTTATTTTTGTATTCTCCAAATGGAGAAAGAGCTCGACCTATTATCTTCATCCCAATAAGGTTTTAACATCTCAATTTCATTTGAATTCTTTAAAGGAGAACGAGTTCGACCCATTAAAATGGTCAAACCTTTTATTTGGTCAATGAAATGGTCTGAACCTATTATTTTCAGCCTAATAAGGTTGTAACCTTTTAACTTTAGAGGAGTCTCAAAACTGTGATGAAGGTGCTACACCCTTTCAACTTCTCAAACCAAATACCTTGAAATTTATAAATACACTTAAAAGTTATATGCAGAAAACACATTAAATCAATTTCATTATGCATTTTTCTGCACTAAAAGCCTCAAGTATTTTGTTTAAAATCTTATACTCAGTCTCCACACTTTTCAAGTTCATTGGAACTTTGAAATTTGGCGTGCTACAGCTTCAAAAACGTTAAGTCATTGTATTTTTGAGAATATTATGCCAATACTAAAAATATTTTTCTCGCCTCAAACTTGTTGATGAATTTAATTCGTTTCAAAAATGTGTTATTATTTAATTTTATCTTGTTTTCTAATTATACTTAATTTTAACATTAATTTAAAAATATAGTTTAATTCACTGGCATATCCGTTTTCGTATTATTATTTTGTATCATTATATTATCCTAGCTCAAAACAATAGAATCAATAAGAAAAGTAATAATAATAATAATAACATAAGAAGAAAACGAATACTGTATTATTATTGAACTAATATATATTTGGTACTTCTTCACCTTTTCTATTCTTGTCGGTCTTTGAAAATATCTTTTGTTAAAAATGTGAATAAGCTGTACGTGCCCAAGCCTGGCGCCACTCGCAGGTTTCAACTCCCAAGGCCAACTTTCTAAAAGCAAAGATAATAAATAAAAAGAAGCTTGTTTTCCGATATTAATCTGCTTAATCCCTTTAAACAGTACATAAAAATGGCGGCCGAGTCTCTGCGCACAGGACTGTTCAATGAAACCCAGCTCAAGAATTGTCGGAGCTTCTCAAATTGTTATCCAAAACGGCGAGCTTCTACTGCAGATTTCAGCTTAAGAGCTTTTCGAGCTTCTCAGGAGCCCCTCGACCACAACAAGAACAAATTTTACAAAGAACTGGGTTTGCTTTTCTCCCTTCACTTGAAATTAAATTTGACTGCGTGCCTGTAATTTTTTTTTTTTTCAATTTGTAATTTTCATTTCCATTTTTTTTTTTGAATTATGCCTGTATGGGTTAAGTTTATATGTTTGTGTTGTGGTCTATTTTTTAAGTATAATTGTGTTTCTGGGGGTATATCATTGCATTTTAGTTCCAATGGATATAATTTTAGTTTATTAGAGATAAATTGTATTTTCCCCCCAATATTAAAAAATTGAGCAGAAAACATTTCATATGAATCAATTTATAGCATTTGTCTTCCCAAAAGTGCAATAAAATAATAAATAAATAAATTCTGTGGTACTGATACTAGGAGGTGGAATATGTTTTAAAAATTCACTTTTTTCTTGTTTATTTTGGTGTGTTAAATTAAACCCACAACTTGTTTATTTTCTTTAGCATCTTTTCAGGAATCGTTTGCAAATTTCTATGTTTAAGATATATTTGCCTTGAACAACATGCCTTGAATCCCAAGTTTCATTTAAGTTCCCTTTGTGACATTATCATTACTAAAAAAAAAAAAAATTATTATTTTTGATATAAACAAATATGTCTATCTTTTAAGTAAAATAATTATGACTGACATTATTGGTTTCATGTGCCTGTAGGTATGTTTTCTTTGAGGAAGAGAATAGAAGATTCTATTCTCCGTGCGGAGATGTTAGCACCAACAGCATTGGAACTCGAAGAAGCTAAACATTTCAATCAAGAAGAAGTTATTCGCCACTACGACTTGTGGGATGACTTGGGTAAATCGAACGATATCCTTATTAAACTCGCTGAAAGTGCCAAGGTCGTTGATACTCTGAGGGACCTTAAATATAGGGTACTCTTTGCTAAATCGAAAACATTTATTTTTTCGAGAAAAATGAAAAGTATGTTTCTTTTTGGAGATATTAAGCTTTTGTATAATGCAGGCTGAGGAAGCTAAGCTTATCACGGAGCTTGCGGAGCTGGATACTATTAATTATGCGCTTTTCAAGCAAGCGTATAGTGCATCTTTAGATGTAAACAAGTTTTTGGATAAGTATGAGATGTCGAAGCTTCTTAAGGAGCCATATGACGTGGAGGGAGCATGCATCATCATTGAGTCGAGACGTGGACACATTTCCTCTGAGGTTTGGAGCAATTTTCTGCTCTCGTGATATTTCTCATCTTGTTCACAAAAACTTGTGTTAGGCCAACCTAACAGATCTCTATCCGTTAGGTAGGGCCAAATTTGAGTTTCTTTTTAGTTTTTTAGGGTTCTTTTTTTAGTTTAGTTTTTCTTAGGGTTTTCCAGTTTTTTAGCGGTTTTATTTTTATAATTTAGGATTTTTAGTTTTTTAGGGGTTTAGTTTAGTTTTTCAAAATTTTTAGTTTTGTTTAGGGTCACCCATTTTCTGGGGATTTTTTTAAAAGTTTAAATTTAGTTTTGGCGGACATGCCTAACAGATCAAACCATTAGGCTGGCCTAATCCCCCTAATTAGACTAAACAACAGCGGTAGTTGTTGTAATTATCCCATTAGCATATTCTATAGATAGTGTAGAACTGTAGATTTATTAATTGATAATAAGATGCTTGTTTTTGCTGCTACATTTCATTTTTATATATTTATTTGTTTATGATCTCTAACTGATTATAAACTATATGTAGAGATGGGCTGGGCAGCTCGTGCAGATGTACATGAAATGGGCCGAGAGGCAGGGCCACGCGGGGAGGATAGTAGAGAGACGGCCTTCGAACAACGGCAATCTAAAGTCCGTCACTATCGAGCTAGAATTCAAATTCGCGTATGGTTACCTATCGGGGGAAAGTGGGGTCCACTCCATGATAAGAAGTTTCGAAAATATTTCTGAGGTATGAAAATTAGTTTCTCTAAGACCCGCATCAGCTGTTGTTTAGCTCTAGAAACTACCCTTGATGTTTGACCTAATTACAGAAAGACCCCGTTATTTTTCAAAATTACAAATAATCCCCTGGAGGTTCTTAACAAACACTCCCTACTAAGGGTGCAATTTGTATTTGTAATTAGGATTGTTAGAAATAGTGACCCTTGAGGTTTGATGTAATTGCAAATAAACTTCGACTTACTTTTGAAATTACAAAAGATACCCCTGAAGTTTGATTCAGTGAAAATTAAGGGGCTAGCTGCTATATTTTTATAAATGTGGATTTTTGAAAGTTTTTTGCTTATCTCAGGGATCATTTTTTGTAATTTTGAAAGTTAGCTTTTTTTTATTTTTTATTTTTTAATTATTACTTATGAATGCCATACTTTGGTTAAGTTCATTGAAGCTTATTTGTTAAAAAGGGATTGGGTTGCTCTATTTGTGCCTCTGAAGACTTAATTATTTTCCATTCCACTGCAATTACTTTTTAGGCTAGCTTGGCATCTGTGGACGTGATTCCTCTATTCATTGAATCGTCTCCGGACCTCTTAATTGATGACGAGGATATACTAATTTCACACCCTTCGCATCGCGAGGACGATGCACGTAGGAATTTGTCGACAGTTCACATTCGGCATTTACCAACAGGTTTAGAAGTCCAATCGACCGGTAAGCAAGCAGTCGGTACTTTTGCTAAACATCTTAAGATTATTTTGATGATTCATTTATTTTTTTTATTTTTTAAAAGTAAAAATTGGCAGGCGATATGAAAATGCAATTGTTCACGTACAGGTGAAAGGAGTCTATTTGCGAACAAGATGAAGGCGCTTAATCGTTTGAAGGCTAAACTACTCGTGGTTATGAGGGACCAAGGTATATCTAGTGTACAAAGCATCGAGAAAGGTGTTAAGTTAGATAGGTGGAGTCGAGAGGCTCGGAAATATGTGTTCGGCCCTGCCAAGATGGTACATGATCTGAAATCTGGTGTGCAGATGCCTGATGTAAATGGCATCTTAAATGGAAATCTTGATCCTTTTATTGCTGCTCACATCAATTCTAGACAAACTAGTACTTTCATATAACCAGCTTAGTTTTTTTTTATTTATTTTATTAAACTTCTGTTTGTTTGCTTATTTAACATTGTGAAACTGGGATTGTAATGGTTGTTGAAATACAAAGTTTATGACCATGTTGGGGCTAAAGGGTTTAATTAAATAAATAATATATATTTAATTCGGAATTAAAAAAATAAACTAGTTTGGAAAAAGTTAAAAAAAAATGTGGCGGGACGCTTCTGGGAAAAGCGTCCCGAACCTTTCTGTTGTCCCCAAAAGTTTTGGGGGCCAAAATTAAAAAAAAAAATTAAAGTTGGTGTCGGGACGCTTCTGGGAAAC
>BMAC01000230.1:116889-144920 GCA_014905375.1 Phtheirospermum japonicum
GTCCCGAAGGGCGGGACGCTTTTGCCAAACGCGTCCCGCCACATTTTTTTTTTTACTTTTTCCAAACTAGTTTATTTTTTTAATTCCGAATTAAATATATATTATTTATTTAATTAAACCGGGCTAAAGTTCCCAATACCGAGATTGTAAATCCGAATCTTAATCCCCATTTTTTTATGCCCCAAATATACTCGATCAACAACTTGTTAACCTCTATTATATACTTAAATTTATGTCTCTTTTATCCTATCATAGTTACCTTTAAATAACTAATACAATATAATAATACAATATTATCCATTTTTTTTACATGATTGACATCATATACATTATAATTATAAATCATCATCCAGTTTGTTTTCGGATATGATTTGATATCAACTGTAAAAATTAAAAATATCTCATATGATAGATAGTGATTCTTACTATTTACTGTATTATAAATACCCAATATTCTAAATACTAGAATTTCGGATGACAATAAATCTTAATCCAAATAGAATCTTAAACATATCAAATAAGAGTTCTTACTATCGTACACAATATTTTTTTTTACTATTTTTTCAATTCTCTCCTTGTACAAAATCCTATAAAATCTTTTATTTTCCAATTTACCATTAATGTTTAACTTGCTTTCTTTCCTATTTACCATAACTTAAAGGATTACATGATTTTTTAAAGATATATTAGTTAAGACATTTAATTCTTAATTATACTATTAACTTGCTTTCTTTCCTAATTACCATAACTTTAAGGATTGCAGGATTTTTTAAGATATACAAGCGAAGACATTTAATTCTTAATTACACTATTTGAATTTAAATAGTCATTTACTTTGTATCAGATGAAATATCTACCTTCCTATAATCTATTTATCATTTTTAAATACCCAAAAAAAAAACTCTCAACAGAACTCTCACAAAACCCACAAGACTTGAAAAGGAAAAAAGCCTTCTATAGGTGTTTAGTATTTTTCCAAATTTCAAAAAAATAAAAAAATCCTCCAATTTTAAAATACATGTCGCTCCATGGAAATGGAAACCCTAAAATAAAAGGCTTTCCAAATTGGAAAGCAACAGCAAGGGTAAAACCGTCATTCGAGCCAGCCGTATATAAAATTAGCCGTTGCTCAACAACCACAGATTGAGGGGGGAGAGAGACAGGGGATAGATTCGCACATATTCATTCACACACTCAGACACAGACAGTCGGTCCGCGATGAAACTTGACATCAGTTTTGCTTTGTAAGAAAGAAGAAAGGAAAATAAGGCGAATTATGTGGACTCCTTAAGAAACTCACGCTCTCTCTCTCTCCAGTATGCCTTTCTCGTTTTTCAGATTATTATATCGTATGGTTTATTTTTAGTGTTCTCGTTGTTGGTTTCTGAAAACCCATTCTTGAGTAATCAAGATTTCATTAATAATCAAGTTTACTGAACAATCTTGTTCAAGATGTATTATGCTTTCTGAATGATACCTTTTATGTATTTGCTTACATTGGTGCCTTTTTTTTAGTAACTTATAAACAATTGGAGAGAATATTGCAGTTAAAGACCTTTTCTTCTCAGTCTTTAAATCTGGTTTCAGTCTCGAAATGTGTATCTTGGCTAGCTTATGGGAAGACAATTGAGAAATTTTAGTGAGTCAATCAATTAGATTGATAATAATTCATAGAACAATAGAGAGAAATGGATTCTTGAACAAAGGGTTTAGGAGTTAGTTAATTTGATGTAAATTTCAAGACAGTCCTGCATCAATTGCAACTTTTCTTTCTCTTTTAATATTTATATCATTATATATATAATCATTTGATATATTTTGGTAAAATTATTGGCACTAGAGTCATATGGACAAAAGACGCTATGGTATTACATTAAAATATTAATTTGGCGAGAGCCCTTTTTCTAATTTAGTCCATATTTCAAGAAACAATTGTGCATGCTGTTTCTCTAATTCAAAGCTTATGATTCTCAGAACTTGATTTAACGTATGCTCAAGTATAAAAATCTCATTTTGAGACCGGGATTAGTTGGCTCCTCGGGATTCAATTGGAGGGAACACCTGTTTCCCTCCAAATTGACATGGGCAGCGTCGTGCTTGAATGCTGTTGATCCAACCGCAATAAAAAAACTGCACTCTCGAGTGCAAATACAGCACAAAGGTACATTTAATGCTTACATGCACTTATATTTGGTTTATAGTGGATTGAAAATCAAGTTTAATCATTAAGTCTCTGTCTCTCTCTCTCTCTCTTTTTTTTTAAATTTCCGTCTTAAATGTATTAGGTTTGGGAGATAGTAAGCTCTCGTATTCTAAGGTTGTGGAGCCTTTGGAGAGCAATAGGATGATTGAAGAAAATGGACAAGATTCATATGATGCTGCAATGGAGGCACTTTCGTCCCTCATTACTAGCAAGAGACGAGGAGATGGATCGGTAGTAAGTGATAAGTACGACAAATTGCACAGGATGGTGATGTATATTAAGGTACTAAAGTAAAAATATGTTTTCTCTGTCTTTTGAACATCAATTTCTTATTCTACTTTTTGAAAATGATATTATCTTTCAAGCGGGAACTTTTTGATAATATATTATGTTACATTTTGGGTGACATATTGTGAATTTTGTCAAAGGATTTAGAATTGTGTTTATTTTGGCTGAGGTATTACTTCATCACACATATTTATGGAATTTCCTAGAATTGACAAATGAATGCATGTTTTCGGGCAGCTTTTGGGCTTGGAAGAACATATAGCCGGACTTAAAATAATTCATGTTGCTGGAACTAAAGGAAAGGTAATATTGTTATGGTCTTGATATTTTTATTTGCTTCGTTACTTTAATTAAAATGTATTTTATTCCCTTTGCATGAATGGAACTTTTCATTGGCAAAAGTATTAATTTGTGGTTTTCATAAATAAGGGATAGATACCTCACAATATATACTTTAGAGGGTTTTCTTAATTTTCTTAATTCCTGTTGATAAAATGAATACCATGTTCGTGGGGACTGGGGAGTGATATTAATAAGAAGAGGGTTGAGTATTCTGTGAAGCATTAATAAGAACACTGATATCATTATGCCTTGCTTGCTTTATTTAAAAAAAAAAAAAAACCCCCAGAAAATACATGATTTGTCTTTCTGTCTCTACATCCTCTTTTTCCCTCTTTAAGTTCCATTCACCTTTTATATTTCAGGGTTCAACGTGCACATTTTGTGAGGCAATTCTGAGAGAGTGTGGATTCAGAACTGGACTATTTACATCTCCACACTTAATTGACGTGAGAGAAAGATTTCGTCTAGATGGGTTAGCATATAATTCTTACATATTAATTTTATTGCCATTGACAAGTAGAATTTTCTTTAAATGCACTAGGTGACACCGGTTGTATACATCCCGCACAGAGTGTAACCATGGATCAGTCATTTTTTAGTATCACGCTTATACTTGGATAACGCGTGTGAACGTAGATTGCAAACTCTTTTGTGTAATTCTCGTTTTTTCGTGATTGCATATTTTTATATATCTCTTGGGTTCATAATCTCTTATGTTTCATTATTCTCTTCTCTTTGGTTCGTAGGTTAGATATATCTGAAGAAAAATTTCTACATTATTTTTGGGAATGTTGGCATCAGCTTAAGGTATATTAATAAACTTTGATCTCTTATTAATTCTTTCTAGGATTTGATGATTTTGATCTTCGTAATAACAAAATTGTCGAGGATTTCACTTGATATTAATTGGACTAGCAAAAAACTATAAAAATGCTTGATCATTTTTCATCATCTTTTTCCGTTTCTGGATCACTCGTCTTAAGCAGGGAGCTATGATTTTTCACTTTATTGGTGTTTGAGATGGAAAAATAATTTTGGAAGCACGGTTATATATACTGTACAACCCTGAAATCCTATAATTCCAACAATTTCATACGGTTCAAATTTGCCTTGGTTGACCGTATATTATAATTTCCAACTACAAACTTGCCTAATCATGGATTTTTTCTTAGCAGGAGAATATCACTGATGATTTGCCAATGCCTCCACTTTTCCAGTTTCTCACGGTATTGGCCTTTAAGATTTTTGCATGTGAAAAGGTTGGTTATTGATATCCTCTTGCAAGCTCCTTAACTCTAACAAATGTGTTTAGTTTTTTCTTTAAAAAAAAAATATAAAGAGTTGTGTTCACAGGTTGATGTCGCTATAGTTGAAGTTGGTCTTGGAGGGACCAGAGACTCGACAAATGTGGTAAAGTTTCTACTTTATTCACTTTGAACATTTTCAGTCAACTCTGGATTTTAACCTCATAATTTATACTTATTTAGTGACTTCTTTTTGCTTTTAAGTGCATAATAACACCATAATCATATCTTTTGGTAATTACTGAACAGATTAAGGATCCTGTGGTCTGTGGTGTTAGTTCATTGGGCATGGATCATATGGAAACATTGGGTGCGTTTGCCATTTCATATTCTTGCTGATTTATTATCATTATTTATTTATTTACTTATTTATCATTTTTTATTTTTTTGGGCATATACGGTAGTTATTTGTGTGCCTTACAATGTATGCAGGAGATACACTGGAAAAAATTGCTTCTCAGAAAGCTGGAATTTTTAAGGTACAAACCCCTTTGACGTGAAACAAAACAGTCTGGGTTTAACTATATGAAGGATTGTTTATTGCCTCATTATTCTTGACATTCGGATTGGCAGTTTTGATTTTCTAGTATTTATGAAATGGTTTGATGATGTGTTCTCTGCTCCTGAAGCCTCAAGTTCCCGCATTTACAGTACCACAACTATCTGAAGCAATGGGTGTTCTTCAGGAGAAGGCCAAAGATTTGATGGTATTGTTGACCTTTTATATACATTGTTTCTTATGTATCATATGGCTCATCATCTATTTCTGATTTGTTTTATTGAATCATATTTTCGTGCAGTTTGCTTTATTTTCATTGATGCTACTCTGTGCCGCATTATTGATTTTTAGGAACTTGAATATGTGATGTATCATTGTACCTAATATTTGAGGGGGAAAATATAAAGAAATTAACTTCGAAAAAGTTTCCTCTCTGTTGTCACTTTTATTCTTCAGTGCAAAGCATGGAGCTTCTTTCTCTTGTTTGTTTCATAAAATCTCATATCTACAAAAATACAAGGCAAGAAAAACAGTGCAATTTATATTGCGTAATTACTTTTGTTGAATGGATTACTGTTTCCTAACTAAGACATCAGTTTTTGTTCATTTAAATATCTTTTGCCCCCATCATTGGGATAATTACAAAAGGTACCCGCGAATTTCATCTAATCACCAAAAAATCCATCTACTTGCAAAATTCCCCCGAGGTTTGATCCCATGTTAAATTTAAGGGGCTATCTGCAATTTGTTTTGGGTAAATGTGAAGGGGGGTTTTCGAAATGTTTTTTTGCTTATGAAGGGGGTTAATATATGACAATAAAATATCAGGGGTAGGTTTTGTAATTATCGAGAGTTAGCTGGGTTTTGTTGTAATTAGGTCATACCTCAAGGGTAATTTTTGTTATTAACCCTTTCAACATTTACCTCCAAGCCTGCGCCCAAAGTATCAGATTTATTTGGGTTATCTTTCTTATTTTCCCTTAACATCCTTTATGCATGTGCTTAGATATTTAAATCGATGACGGGCATATATGTAAAAGTTGTCAAATTCAGTTTTAATTAAGTCTGCTTGACCGATATACTAATTTTTGTAGGTCCCCTTGGAAGTTGTTGACGCTCTTGATCGTAGAAAATTAAAAGGAAAGGAATTAAGCTTGTCTGGAGACCACCAATTGACCAATGCTGGTCTTGCTATCGCTCTTTGTAAAAGTTGGCTCCAAAGGACAGGAAATTGGGAAAAACTCTTCCAACATGTCAGTTAATTTAACTCTACGCAATCCTGTTTTGTCCAATTTTCTTTCTGTTTCAATAAGTGAGTGTGCTTTTTTAATCCTCTATTATGACAGGTGATATTTCAATAATTAACCCTTTTGCTGGATATTTCACTTGTATTAATTTATTCTTTTGTGGGTCTTTTAGTTAAACTAGTCGCGTTGTTTGGACATTTTATCAGGCTGACCTGGAAGATAATTTGCCTGAGGCATTTTTAAGGGGTCTTTCAACAGCATGCCTTTTAGGAAGGGCTCAGACTGTTTACGACTCTTCTTTAAAATCTTCCGAGTCAGATGGAGTGTTTGGGAGCACTTCAGGGGATTTGGTCTTTTACTTGGATGGGGCCCACAGCCCTGAAAGCATGGAAGCTTGTGCCACGTGGTTCTCTAGTGCTGCAAAAGAGAAGAACCAGAACCAATCATCAACTCAATCACTCTCTTCGAAAGAAGTTTGGAGTAATGGTCATGTTCAACCAGGCAAGAATGAGTCGGAAAAAATCTCCAAGAATGTAAGATTTATTTTCTAGTGATCCTTGTGCATAGTGAGAAAGTAGTTGATCAAACTAGAGATGTCAATAATTGGCCCAGCCCGGTGTTTGGGATTGACTGCGGTTTCTTAGGCCCGAAATGAACCGGATGTTTTTTGGCCCGAGCTATTTTTTTGTAGCATGTCCCGGATTGGGCTTTGAAATTGGCAGCCCGAAAAATTTCTGCCGCCCCGCCTTAACTATTTTCCATCAGGTGGGATCGGGCCTGGTCGGGCCGGTACATTTGACAGCTCTAGGGCGAATCAGACTGAATATCCCATTCCTCTTAAAATCTGTACCAACTCTTAATATGAAGTATTTATGTTCCAGATTCTCTTATTCAACTGTATGGATGTCAGAGATCCCCATATTCTCCTTCCAACGCTTGTTGACACATGTGCTTTGTCAGGTATGGGCCCCACAGATGTTGTATAGTGATTTGATCTCCCGATCGCTTGGTAGGCTAAGTGTTGTACTCACAATAATTTTGGCAGGCAAAATGCAATTTTCTTTCTTTCTTTTTTATTTTTATTTTTATTTTTGCACGTGTGATATTTTCACTATTTGCTTTTCGGTTTCTGGCTGTGTTTTTCAGGCACTTATTTCACGAAAGCTATTTTTGTTCCGAGTATCTCAACTTATAGCAAGGTCACTTCTGGTTCCTCGGCCATCCCAGTTGGGATACCCACCAAGGATTTGTCGTGGCAGTTTAACCTTCAGAGGGTATGGGAAAAAATTATTCACGGAAAAGGCAAGTGCGCTCGACTTATTTGCAAACTTGAAATCCTTATGCTATCTCAATGAGTTGATTTGCGCCTCTCGTCCCATTCCTTTTGTATTTATATTTTTGAATTTATTAAAAGCTCAATTAATAATGATACCTCATTATTCTTTACCCAAGCAGATGCTGTTTGCAAGAGCTCTGAGATGCAAATACCAGAGACTATGAATTGCAGTCCTGCCGATGGACAACATTTTGCTTGCAGTGCTGTTGTTTCGTCACTGCCGATGACTATCAATTGGTTAAGGAATTATGCTAAAGAAAATCCCGCCTTTAGAATTCAGGTAAACAACCGAAACGAAACTTAACAAACCCTCTATTCTAACCTGTATTTTAATAATCAATTATTATTATTATTAGCATTAGCAGATTTGAGGTTTCACTTAGTTACAAAAGAAAAGAGTCTTTCAAATACGAACTATCCCTTGACAGGGTGGGTTTTGTAATTTCAAAAGATTGCTGGATTTTTAATTTTTTTTTGGTAATTACCCTAAACGTCATTAGAGGTAGTTTTGTAATTAATCCTCATTATTACTAGTGCGGTATAGCCTAAAGACCTCGTACTAGGGATTTTGCTGATTGCTTGGATATCCGTGATTCTGAATATATAGGTTCTTGTCACCGGGTCGTTGCATCTTGTTGGAGATGTATTAAAGCTACTTCGGAGATGATTCAAAACAAATCTTGGAAAAAAAAAGGACCCGAATACACTTTCCATCTCCTACTGCAGTGCCATTTTTAAAGCAGCCGAGTTGCATCTTTAGACCGGTTAGACCCTTTAACTCCGCGCATTGATTCATATACACACTTCATTTATATATGTTCGATTTTTTAAAACATTGAATTTGTAATAAGTTTGTCAAATTATAAGCTTGAACATGCTTCAATAGTTGTATTGTAACACTTGACAAAAAAACAAACCAACCTTATTTGTATTTTGTTGGTCAAATTACCCCAAGTATTTCAGTATATTGTTTGATAAACTCAAAAATATTGTGCATATTGTGCCATCAAGCTGAAAATATTGGCTGATTATGCAAATATATTGAACCAAGAAAATATGGATCCAGCAGCCATCCGGGCTAGTTAGACAATGGATTGAGGTCAAAATTGTGTCGGATGTTGTCATGAGGTAATAAAGAAAATAAAGTGAGATTTGAGGTCAGTAATGTATATTACAAAAAGTACCCTTGAAGTTTGGCCTAATTACTAAAAGATCCGGCTAGCTTTCAAAATTATAAAAAAGACACCCCTGAGGGTTGATGAGTGTTAAAATTAAGGGGCAGACTATAATATTTCTATAAATGCCAAGGAGGATTTTGAAATTTTCTTTTGCTTATTCTGTAAATGTTTTTTTTTAAATATGGAAAGATATTCATAACAAAATCATACAAACTTTTCTTTTCGCCATTTAAACGATTTCATTACACTACAGAGTAACTCCAAAGATCAGTATATTGGATCTCTTTATAAGCAGAAAGAGAATAAGCATACCAAATAATTAACACTGGGTCCAAATAACCCGGGTTCAACACACAACTATTTCAAATAACCCTGACATTTGCAAACAATTTCATTTTTGGAACTAGAAGCTGAGATATTTTTATTTTTATTTTTATTTTTCCTTTTTAAGGGTGTGCAAAATGCAAACAACCACTTAATTGTGAAACAATGCCCATAAGGTTGAAAGCAAAATCACAAAGGCTCCTGCAAATCCAGGCATCTCATGAGTTCTATTTCCATCCCCAACATAATTGTCTTGTACACCTTTCACAACCTCCACCGGGAACACACAACCACCCGTCGAGGGGTTGTCCGTGACAACCCTGGCGAGCCCATGAAAGTAACACTCTCCCTCATCCTGGAACATATTCTGGAAGAGCATGTTAAACGCGTACGACACGTTCTGCGTATGATTGAGCCCGCTACAAGAACCCCCCGCGTATGTGCTTGTGCAATCGGCTTTCTCACAAGCCTGCTCGTGTTCGACCTCCATCTTTTTCTCGTTTCCCGCTTCCTCCACCTTGTCAACGACACACCACCGTTGGGGCATCTGCATGATCCCCTTGGCCTTGGCGGGAAAAACGTCGCGCCCTTGGCCCGTCAGGTCGATCTTGTACTTGGGCTCGCCGTTGGACCTGTAGATGCCCCAGTGTCGCCCGTAAGGCAGAAAAGCCGGGTTTTTATTCTCGTCCGTGAGGGCGTGCACGAACGTATCGATCGGCGATCCGGGCCGCTTCGGGGTCCCTTTGCCGCTGGCGACCAACGGGAGCAAGGTCTTGTAGAACCGCTCGGCGTTGGTCACGTTGGCGCCCGGGTAGCCGTCAGTGGGCCAGCCGACGTGGCTGACGACTATCTTCAAGTCGGGGAAGCCGGATTTCTCGAGGGCCCACGCAAAGGCGTCGTAGGCGAACACGAAGACGTTGGTGTACACGGCGCCGTTGACGTCGGTGATGACGTGTGTGGACTTGTTGTCGGGGAACCCAAAGCCCGGGTCGGTAACGTTGAGGCGTATGATGGTGTCGATGGGGAATATCTCGAGGCAGAACGGGGCATCGTTGGCCTTGATTATGGTGAGGAAACGGAGGAGTTCTTGTTTGATCTCGTCTTTGAATTCGGCCTCGGAAGGTTTTGTTATGTTTTCTTTGAGTATTAGGTAAGGTTGGGGCAAGGTTGCCTTGATCAGGTCACCGTAGCCGGCCGCGTTGAGAGCTTCTTGAGTGTTGTTCAAAGCGCTTACGGCCAAATTTCGGGATTTGGCATCTCCCATTAAAGACATGAGGCTTCCGATAAAGACTCGCCTGCGAAATCATCACACGATATATATGAATAGCCAATTAATTTGCCTTACCTTTTATGATCGTGATATACATGTATACCTGACATTGGAAGTGGTGAACCATGGAGCTTTTTCTTGGACCCATGCTTTTGCATCCTCTTGAGTGGCAACGGTGTTGACATTAAAAATGGTAATGGTGAGGTTAATACCACTCCCAGAAAACGCCTTTAATACATCCTACTGACTTGTATAAATCCTAGCCTCTTCAACACCATTCTGCAACATCAAATCCACAACCACCGACGGGATCAACCTCTGAGCATTTTGTCTTCCCCAGTTGATGCCTATTACGCCCTCTGTCCCAATATTATTATTGGCAACAAATATCACCAACAAATAATATGCAAAACAAAGGCTATTCATGGTTTTGAAGGACATGCATGGGATATTTAGATTCATGCGTCGAGATGATATCTCGATTTTCGGCATAGTAAAAAATGTGTTTTGGCGTTTTTTTTTTTTTTTTTGGGTTCATTTATCAGAAACAAAGGTCTTGGCAAGTAAGATATTTGCGACTTCATGTTAACCAGGGAGACTTTTATGCTTTGCTAGCTTTTGCAGAGGTTTTTGTGAGGGAGAAAAATCGAGAGATATAATAGCTACCGTTGGGAAAATAGAAATAAAGTATAATTATGCATGTACAAACGAGAATGGTGTCCATATAGTAGAGCCCCAAATTCGTTTTCACTTTTCATTACATTTTTGATCTACTTAATTAGGAAAAAAAAAATCTATAATAAGTATCTTTTTCAAAACATAAACATTATTATATATAAGGTGAAAAATCATAATAATTTTCAAAAAACAATTATTTACATTTTTTTTTTGGAAATATATGTACGTTCACATTAAATTATGAAAATTTACTTGAAAAGTATGTTGTTGCAAAAGATTTATTGTCATACAAACACAATATACCGACTTTTGAAATTACTAGTAAAATACATGTACGTTGCACGCGATGTCATAATTATTTAGTTTAATTATTTGTATAATATATCATTAGTATAAAATTGGGAAAAACTGTAATACCAGTTTTGTTACAGATAAAAAGTTTTAAGGGGAAAAAGACAAATTTATTTCATTAAATATTTAAATTCATTCATTGTTAGCAAATCTTCAAAAGATCTTGGCCCCCTGACATGATTCAGAAGTAACCTTTCACAATATCTTTCATCTTCATTGGGATATTTGCAATATGTATACGCCCAATCACATCTATTTTCTTTCTTTCTTTCCAACATTGGCCTTCTTTGTCTCATACATAATACTCTGAAAATTCACGATAGAGATATTTTCTTGCTTCTTCATTGTTAGAGCACATCGAAAAATATTCTGTAAGCATTGTTCTGGAGATATGGTCACAACTCAAAACATTTTTTTCAAATTTTGATTTGCCCAATAAGTAACACATTGTTGATTTGGGAGTTGAAGCGGCAATTTAATAACTACCGGACATATTTCATTCATGCCAAATTTAAAAATCATTGTTAAGTAACACATTCTTGAAACTGTTTGATTTCATCAATCAGATTTTCATCATTATTATGGGTATATGGATCGCCACTCTATCATGTCCTTTATAAATATATTTATATAGATACTTCACTGATGTCACTCCAGAACATATCTCAACATTTATGTGGCAATTATATCTTGATAAAAGATATGGAGTGTAAGGTACCAATCACCGATTGTTTAGTTGTGTTTTGCGTACCCAAACTGTTGATCCATCTTTTCTTCTTCTATAGATAGGATATTCGTCTTTACCTTGTATCGTGCTTTCACAATATGAACGTGGGTAACGATATTTGCATTTCCCATCAAACATGCAAGAATTATTCTTGTTCCTATCTCCACATGGTCCATGCATCATATGTCTTGCAACTAATTCAAAGAGCTTGGGGTATTTTTTTAGGTCAGGAATCTCAGCACAAACAAATCTATCAAAACAATTTGGACTCAGAATATTATACTCGGACTTCAAGATTACCAACATATGAGCATGTGGTAATCCTCTTTTCTGAAATTTAATAACATGAACATGTGCAACTACATCTCCAAATATATTCTTCTTAAATAGTTGATCTTTCAAATCCTGTAATTTTGCTCGGAATACTCTTGAGGTCAAATCTGGTCGATCTTGAGCTTGTTGTCCATTATACAGTTTGTCTTGGATCTCTTTCCATTCAGGATTGCATGTCATTGTAATAAATAAATTTGGTTTTCCAAATTTTTGTACCAAACCTAATGCATTAAGATATCTTTGACGCATGTCTCTCGGCCCCCCAATAACTGATGCGGGGAGAACAATTCTTCTACCAACATCATTTCCTCTAGCCTCACATTTCATGACACTATCCATAATTCCTTGATACAATTCATATATCATGTTTGACTGATTTTGACGGTAAGAATCCAATCTTGTTGTTTCCAATTTTATGTACATATCAACAACATATTGTTGCAATAACCTTCCAACAAGGAGAAGTGTGAATTCTCTATGATTTCTAACTTGTAGTCTATAACAACTATATTCTCCACATGAGACTTTTTTTTATCACTTTATTTGTCTACAACCGTGAATAAAATAAATTAAACAACATTAGAAATATCAATTAGTATATGAAAAAGAAAAACACATTATTTGTTACTAAATCTCAAGAAATCTAAATATCAATAAATATAAGAACAAATTCAAATTATTTCAAAGATCTAATTTCATGTTAGCTCTCATCTATACACATTCCTTAGATAATATATTAATATTCAATACAATTTATAAATTAATATTTTTCATCTAAGAGTTGTTTGTATAAGTATAAGAAAATTAGTTGCAACTCTTTTATGATCATAATATTTCGGAGATGTTTCAAGTCCACTAAAAAATAAATTATCAAATTTGTTGATTACTAACTTATGTAAATTATATATTACATATCCAATCAGACAATTCAAACAAATAGAAATTAAATTATATATAATGCAATACGAAATCGCCATTTCTTTAAAAACAAATGAGAAATAAAATGAGCAAAAATAATATGGTCATGATCACCCCATAAAGAATCTTATATGTATGCCAATAGTATTTAGAATAAAATTCAAATTAGCAAGTGTGATTGATTACTAACTTTTGTACATTATATATTGCACAAATTAAACTATTCCAATACATAGCAGTTTTGATTTGACTTTCATTAATATTTATATTGTATCATATCCTATACTTCTTAATACAATTTCTTCTCTTTTTGGAAGCCTTTTATAAGTTTAGTAACTTAGATTTCTTCATATACTTTTTATTTTCACATATTTCGATTTAACCAAATGAAACATATAAAAAGTTAAAAATTAGAAATCACTAGTTATAAATGATAGTATATAAATAAATAAATATATTAAATAGTGTGATTGTTATCTTAAAAGTTAATTATTAAAATAGTTAGGGTATAGTATTATTTTATAAATTTTTAATAATTCACATGTGAGCATGCTCATATTACATAAGCTTAAATTTTAAGAGAGTACACACCTTGAGTTTCGCGAGAAAGTATATCACTTGCAAAAGAAAATCTGGATATCGTACAGTTATCACCAATAACTTGACTATTACCTGTAAATATAAATTAATAGATAATTTAAAAGATAAAAACTTCAACAAATATTTCAAAATTCATTATACATAATATACTTTATTACTATTTGGACAATACATAATATATACCTCGTCCTTTTGTAGAGGTTTTGTCGACAAACAACTTTTTAATATTTTGATGCCATCCAATATCACCTTTTGGAAATATAAGTGGATACTGCAAAGGGTCGTAACATCCATAATAATGCTTTATTCTATGTTTAGATCATGAATGTGCCTATATCACAATGTTACGTTCAAATGGTATATTAGCATTATTTCCTTCCACCCATATTGCTGCAACTTGATCGGCTGATGGAGAATTGCATACTCGTTGATCTAATTTCACATCTTTTGAGATATGAATTTGAACATCATCCATTGATGGAAAATTCTTTACCCTTCTAAAATTCTTACATATGAGTTTCCATCTAGAACCCTCATGAGTTTATTCACAGTAATTTCAGATAAAGTTGAGTTCTCAAATATGTTCATTCTGTTCTCAATCTCATTTTCTGTTTCCATAAAATATAATTGAAAATATCCAAAACCATCTTCGTTAGATATTAAATCAGGATGGTAGTGATACACCATTTCTTGCGCTCGAAAAGTATAAACCCCTCGTCTTGCAGATGCAAGGTCTTTATCTAATTTTACTCCAAATGAGATAAAGGAAAATATGCTATTGAATAGACGAATATTTTTTTTCGAAATTGTATGACCTCTTCTGACTGAGAAGTAAACAACTCATATACTTCATCAGGAACTTCAATAGGCGCTAACTTGATTTTTCCATTATCACAACAAAATGTTGGAGGCTCATACTCAAATCTCATATCACCACAATGTATGCAATTGGGCATTTTTTTTAGCTCATGTATCTCCAGACATATAGACTCGTTTATTCTTGAAACTAAATAATAATAATAATAATTTATATTAGAGAAAATGATGAATTAATATTATATTTAACGATAATTAATACTACTAACTTCCTGATTCTGATGTAATTTGATTCTTAGGAAGACATGTAACACACGAATTTTTGTTCTTCAGGTACTTTTTTGGTCTATCGATATACTCATGCTTTTGAGTAGCATTTAGATTGCTATATTTTCTCTTCATCTTATCAAAATTTCATTGACGATAGACATATCTCACTATTGCATAAATATGTAGTGGTAAAAAAAATCAAAATGTTTTAAACAAAAATAAAAATAAAAAATCTTAGCTAATGATAATTCAGATGTTGATGATCTTCGATGCATTATAGAATTTCAATTAAGTTAGGCAGTCATACTCTTAAAACAAACATTACTTCATGCCATTTCAAATGACCTATATTAGGGAAAAAAAAAGGGCATAGAGAGTCATATAGTTCTTAAAAAAAAAAGTGGTACAGTTCTATTACATAAAATTGCAAATATACAATCATGTGATGATGCAATAATAAATTATTTAAATAGTCGCACCTCATTGTGTTATCTAATTCTTTGAAATTAAAGTATTTCTTTTGAACAAAATAGAATTAATTTTTGAAAGAGAACTTTGCTTGAACCGAATGTTGTTTTTCAATTACTAAGATCCATTTTTTCTTTGTATGGTAGCGAATTGTTTTAAAATCTAATTTATATATTAATTAAAAATATGTTGAAGAAGTCATTATCATATACCTATACCATAAAATTGTTATGTGGGTTTCAAAACTACTTGTCGAGAGGAGTGTTAGAAAACGAGTTTCTGATTAGATTTTTTTGTTTGATAGATTCTTCTTTTTTTAGAACATATTGATTCTTCTATATGATTACAATTTTACCATTAAATAATATAAAATATAGGGATACAATGTCAAGTAAGAAAAACAAAATTGATTAATAAATATATTATAGCTATTACAATTCGAACTAACAAACTATTATGAGAGATTGAACCAAGTAGACTAATTGAATGGAGAAGATAATTGGCTCGAAGAAATTGAATGAAGAAGATAATTTTTGAAAAAATGTGTTATAGAGATTTGATACACTACTATATACATAATAGCACATGCATGGACCGATTAATATATAGACTTCTTGCGACAAAGAATACAGGTGTAGATAGAATTACATGGGGTTGGTTCTAGAAACTCACAACCAAAAAACGAAAAAAGAAAGATAAAAAAAAGTATAAAAAGGAAAAAAAAATTAAACTGACAAAAAAAGGTCCTTCTTAATTATGGTCTATTAGATGAATTTCAGTTTTTATTAGATTAATTGATTTATTTGGCAAATTATTGTGTCCACTTATAATTCAAACTGGAACTCATCTAATTAAAATGCTATAATGAAAAGGCCCTTGCTTGTTTTCTTTTTTCCGTTGTTTCTCTTGGTGATGGCGGAGTTTGAACACAATGAAAACTCTATTGTTTTAATTAATATTAAGAACCCTCGAGATTACTTAAATAAAGTAGAATTCTAATTAAAATTGAAATTCATATAAAATACTAAAACTGAAAAAGACTGTGTTTTTATATTCAGACTTTTCATGTGTTTTGTGGTAAAAGGAGTTTGGACACAACGAGGACTCTATTGTTGCTAAGTAATTAGCTAATTTTAAATTTCTTTTATTAGNCATAATTGTAGGAATCAATGAATATCAGAAAAGATAATATATGTATATATAAATATCTATATTTAGAACCATTAAATATATAAAATTACGATTTTACCATTAAAAATATACAAATATAGGGTTATTTTTGGCAACTCAAATTTTTACAAAAATATTTATCCTTTTAGAATAGTATAGATAGATAGATAGATGATTGAAAACCCCCTTAATGGTGAATGAAACATATATACCATTAGAACGTGTTTTGTTTCGAAACAAAAATGATACCTTTATTTCTAAGGTAATCAAAATGTTGTTTTATAGTTCACAAAAGCTTTTGAATCTTATTATGATTAAAAAACCTAGCTATTTAAATACCATGGGTATGTATAATATGTTTAACTTTTGTTCTTTCATTTTAATTTCACAAAAAACTCATTAATGAGATTGTTGTCATCTTCTTAAATCTTTGTTCACAATTTCAAAAAAAAGAAAAACTAATAAAAATTAACATAATTACCTTGTATTAGCTTTGGGCAACACTCTTGAACGTGAGGAAAAACTAAAAGGAAAATAAAACCTTAAAGGTGTTACGAAGAAGGGCTTTTCTATGAATAGGTACCCGTTGTACTTGTTTGTCGACATGTACCCATTGAATGAATGTCATGTGTCATAAATTAATATACATACATATATATATATATATATATATATATATATATATATATATTAATTTAAATCTCAATATTAATTTGTAATTCTCTAGAATGCCCTTTATATGTTTAATTTTTTAAATAAAATGAACAAATATTTTTTATTTATTACAAAATACCCCAAATGCTTATTAATCACAAAACACCCACCAAATCATAATATATTTTTACAAAACACCCCTAATTAATCATAAAAACCAATTTCAACCATCAGCCCTTTTGTTCAATCTCAAGCACCCCGCACCCCCATGATTTTCCGTTCAATCTCACCGTCTGGCATCGCGATTATCCACCGCCCGACACCGCCATTCTCCATCGTTGGACAATGAAATTCTCCACCACCTAGCACCACGATTATCCACCGTCTGGCATCCCGTTTCTCCGATACCGTGAAAAAAGACGAAGTTATTTGCAACCCATTTTCATTGGTTTTTGCTTCTGCAACAATCTGAAGTGCAAACATCAATCTATTTTAAGGTTAGCTATTTTTTTAGTACAAAAGTGCCATAGTTGTTATTTTCAATTTCTTCCGTGTGTAAATTATTTGTAATTGTGTGTTGAATTTTTCTTAATTTATAATATTGCGATGTGTATTTTAGGGGTTTGTGTTCTGGTCCCATTTGATTGTTGTATGAATTAAGGCCTTTTTTTTAATCTGGTATTTTTCCCTAATTTTAAAAATTCTGGCGATTTATGGATTTTTTTTTTTTATCAAGTGTTTTGTTTCTTAAGTTTCCAAATACAGAAGTTTAGGGCTTTTTCATATAGTGATTTGTTGCTTAACTTTCAAAGTAAAATTGGGAAGTATAAATTTTCTAAAAGCTCAAACCATAATACTTACAAGTTTTGATGTTTTCTTGGATGCCTGAAAATTGGTTTTTCACTTCGATGAGGAGTGAAATGCAATGAACTAAGGTTTCTCGGTTGGGGGTGATACATTTGTAATTATTGTCATTTTTCTATTTTCATAAACACTTGAAACATTAGCTCTCATTTTGCTTCTTTTACAATTTCTTTAACTATGTTTTTATTTTTTTGTTCTTAATATGTTTGAACACTTGAGGGTTTTGTTGCATCAGTTTTAGTGGTACAATCATTTGGTATCTTAATTTTGAAATTGATTTTTGAGAAACCCTTTATTCCGTGGGAACTTGTGTTATATATGGAAACATTTAGACCATTTACAATTAGTTATTTAAATGTATAAAATAAATAAATCATCTTTAACAGAAACCTAATCATGGAGCTACTAGTGTTCAGTTAAATGATTTAGTTACCCAAATAATGAAGTTAACTACAACATCAAGTATCATGGTCCTGTTTTTAGTGATCTGATAAGATATCTAATGGTGATTAACAAAAGCATGAACTTTGTAATGATTAGCAGCTACAAATTGAATTTTTGGATAATCGATGAATTTTGACAATTTATACAACACAATTTATTGTGCATTTTTAAAGTTCAAAATCTAAAAGATAGAAATCAATTTTATAACATGCCCTAGCTGTCTGACCATACAAATTAAATGATTGAAAATTTACGAACCTCTGCAGTATTTATTTTTTTTGAATACACATTAAAATTGCATTTGGATGAATATCATCATCATCATCATCACCATCACAATCACCATCATCATCATCATCATCATCATCATCATCATCATCATCATCATCATAATAATAATCAACAATTTAGTGCAAAGAATGTTATTATCATTTTATATTTATATCTCATTTATGTATATATTTACTAATCAACTGAAATCTATTTCCAGGTGGCATTTTGTTTGAAAAATAAAATTTAAAGGTGTGACAATTGCACAAGTAAGTTGTCATAGTGATTTGGGATGATCCAGTGTGTCTTTGACCGGATAGATGATCACACAAGATCTTTGTTTGTTTCAGACATTTCCTCTATTTGAAGAAGAAGAAAACTGCTTTTCAACTAATCCACCAATTAGCTATACGATGAGTGACAGGTGGTAAAACTCATGAGGTGTGGTTTGATTTTAAAGGAACACGTGCTCGATTCGGGTTGCAAGAGTTTACCCTTGTGACTGGTTCGGATGCTGGTCCATTGGGGGAGAAGATCATAAAGAAATGTGAAAACTCAAATTTGTTGAAAACGATTCTCCAAATGCAAGACAAATATCAACAGGAAAATACTATTGATAGCCTTCGATAATTGCAAGGATCAAGAAGATAAAATGAAGCTAGGTCTCCTCGTATGCTTGGTGTGGGTTCTGTTAGGGGCTGGAAGAAAAAGACACGGTTGGACCTATGGTTATTTCACATAGCTAATGACAGCGATAGGTTTAATAGATATCCTGGGGGAGTCATTTTTATGCACCCTTAGAGATTTTTGGCAAAAATTGCATAAAGGAGAAAGAGGAACTTGATAACCCAATGAAGAGAGTTGGTTTAAATTTGAAGGGGTTTCCACTTGCTATAATGATGATCTTTTTACTTTAAACTTAAATTTTTACCTAATTTAAATTGAATAATTAATTGTTAATTATTGTAACTTTTTTATTTTGTATTGTACATGTTTGGTCTTTCGAAGCGATTACGGAGGTCCGTGAGAGTTTTGCCGAATCATGTGGTGAAAAAGTCCCGAGAATGACAAAGTGGTCAACTGATGACCACGAAAGGGCAAATGATGTTCATCTCTGTTTATAGACAAGAACGGTAACAAATTATGTGAAGTGTTTTGAAGTATTAATGTTTCATGACACACAAGTATTCTAACCAACATCATCATGTGTAAGTGAATGTGAGATGCACATTAGAATCGACAACAGTGGAATAATCTACTCCATTCTGGGAGGTAAACTAAGTTTGATGATGAAGAGGAATTAGATTTCGGCGAGAGCAATGATGACGATGATGTCGGGTGTATGAGAGATAATGGAAATGGCGTTCCTGATACGAGTGCTCATGTGAATGACATTCTTGAATGTGCGTTGTGCAACCAGACAGATGGCACTGGGCTTGATCAAATACCTTATTGTTGTATTGGAAGGCTGATGGATCGAAGGTTGACTATTTTTAAACACGCGGTTCTGGAGATGGTGCGGCCTAAGTTTGAAGCGACTGAGAAGAAGCTTGATTGTTTGTTAAAAACGATGGAGTGAAAAAAGGGAGCAACCATGTTGACCAAGAACATCGATGAAGGAAAAATTGAAGATGGTAAAGGCCGCGACACAAAATAAGCCGTTACAGGTATTTGTGTTATTCGTGTAAGAAATTATATGTTTTTTGACAAAATATGTTGAATGATGTAGTGTGTGATTTCCACTTACTTTCATCGAAATGTAGATGATGGTGGTCGTGCGATACGAGTGGCAAAGAAAATGAGAGAACTACTGTTAATGAACCAGACGTTGGTGGCATCAGACAAACATCGAACGATGATGAAGCAGGTACTATATAACTCTGGTATTGTTATAGATTGTACTAGTTTATAATATTTAAAAATTTATTATTTTTAATAAATTCCATGTATGTGTCAAGGCAATAATGTCGAGTGTAAGTTGTTGCGTGAGGATGGAAAGAAAAGGCGAAGAGAATCACAATGCTCACCTATTTTAAATCAAGAAAAAAGTGTAAATTGGAGAACATTACAGTGTCTGACCCTCACAAAATGGTTGACGAGGCCAAGGTCGATGACCTTAATTGTTGGTTAGCGAAGGCCACAAAAAGGTAATTATTTTTTTAAAGATGCTACTTATTTAACTTCATAATCTCAAGTACATGTATTTATAATCATTACATATCATACATTATTATATTAATATTCTATTTTAATAATAAATGTGTTTGTATTTCCAAATAATAATTTATATTTACTGAGGTCATCGGAACCAGTTGATCTAAGTGAAGTAAAATATTAACTGCTCATTTTTTTATCATAGATTTTCTACCGTTAGCAATGTGTGACGTGTGTAGGAAGTTTCTCAATGACATGTTGACAAACAAGTGGCTCATTGATGATGTAGGTTTAGATTGTGCCATGTCATATTATATATGTAGTATTGTTATTTTAATTTGAATGTGATTTTTTCTTAGCATGTTGATACTGCACTATTCCACATGCGAGAGTGGGCAACGAAGTACATCCACCTTTTTAACCAGTCATCCTGCATTTTAGATTCTGGCTTTGTGAGCCAAGTGACTGCAGCTTACCGCCGAATACCAGATGAAAGGAAAGGGAAAAAAAATGTACAACACGGCTGACCTAGAAGCACTTGTCAAAGACCCAAAAAATGATATTCTTGGCTCATTGTTGGGCCAATATGTTGAGGGCCAATTGATATTATACAGTAAATTGTGGAAAGGGTGCCGATTCTTGTATGCACCCCATTGTGTGGATAATCACTGGTTTGCAATTAGGGTTGATTTGGAGGAGCGTGTTATTGAAATATATGACAGTGTGCTGCGCTACATTAGGCAGGAAATCATGATGCTGGTGATAGCTCCCCTGACTGTTATTATCCCTTTGTTGATGCGCATTAAAGTAGACGAGCGTTATGATCCTGCTGAATTCTCGCACCAAAAGCGAACATGCCCTATGCAAGATAATGGGTTAGTGTTTGAATAATTTTGATATTAATTATATAATAATATTGTTGTATTAACACCTAAACATATGTTGCAGGTTCGATTGCGGTATGTTTACGCTGAAGTTTATTGAATTTACTCGCTGGTAAAGATGTTAACCTTGTTAAGCAAAAGTACATGAATGACTGGAGAAAGAAACCCGCAGCAGAGTATTTTGTTCATCATTTTGATCCTTGATAGTTTATAGGATATTTGGTTTGTCTTTCATAATATATATTCCAATATTTAATGTTATGTTGCAGTACACTTGTGGTTGAAGTATTTGGGGGAAGGGGGTTGTGTTAATCTGTTGATCAGTTTTTGTTGGTAAAAGATCATGATGCTTGGTTTGATCATGTTTTTGCTTGGCCTGTTAAGTTTTAATTTAGTAAATGAGATTTTGGATTTCTTGATGTCTTATATTTACGGTGTAATTGTTTTTCATCACAACGTGTATTCATTGTTCCATAACGACGGTGTACTCATTATTTCAAGCCTGGCATTTCAACCATAAAGATGATTTACTCATCATTTTCCTCTGGCTCTTAGTCGAACAAGGTATTACAATTGACAAAAAAGAGAAATATTATATGTCTGGTTTATTAGTAATTCTCATGTCCGTAATCAAAATCTAGTAAATTCATTACATATAAATCATATATGTGGCTCAACATGCCATTCCATTATATTAGAATTACCTACATAAAAATCATGAACTTATAATAGAATTATGTAATTTACCAGTCTAAACAAGAAAAATGCACTTGTTTAAAACTCAAAAGGCCAACCATTTATCCCAATACAAATTGCATCACGAACAAACTAAAATAGAATTAATGTGAAAGGTTTAGTATTAAGAATCAAGATGCACCAATTCTAATGAAATTCTGGATGAGAAATTTCAATCAAGGTGCTATTCAAACTTCATCATAATTTCTATAATGGATCTGCCATTATCGATGTACGACTTTATATAACTTTTAAGATCTTTAAGAGCATCTAATGGTATCGAGTAGTGTACTCCATTGGGTTCTTTCTCGATATATTTAGGTATCAAATCGCCATATCGACAATGTGAACCATACTTCACCAGTTTTGCATATATTGTACTATATTGAAGCGCAATGGACTCGATCGGTGGTGTTATAACTTCAATTGAGTTAGTCATAATCCTGAATTGGAACGGCTTCTTGCAGTTCAATATGAATATAAAATTTAATGGGAAACACGTAATTAAATGATATATAGGCTACCTACGTACCCACAAGGAGATTCATTGGTCCCGATGTATAGAATTGTTACAAGCCTTCACGCACATCCTTGGACTCTTGCTGTAATATTTTAACTGATTAATATAGACAAGATGCTGGAATGAAAAAACATTACAACTTGGCCCATAAAATTATAAAATAATGCTAACCTCAGTAAGAACATGATTAAGTTCTCAGGAAATACCATCTGTAAACACACATATAATCCGCAATCGTGCCTGAGATATTCGGATCACATTAGATTAAATCTATGTTGCATAATTGTAATGGTCGTCAACATGGAAACATTACCCATTTTGTTGTTATGGGATCATATTGTCAGTACACCAATGAAAAGAATTTGTAATATTTTCATGAATAAATGAGCCTCCTTCCTATACTCCAGCAAGAGTCTCCATCCGGTTCACCTAAATAAACGTGCGGCAGATCTTCGATTAAAAAAAATAGTAAGTGTCAATAAAAATTAAAATGTACGAAGTAGTAAATACATCACCACTTTATTTGTTAGGTCCTTCCTACGCGTAACCTAAGTGTGTCGGCAATTAGTACCTTCTTTGAAAGGAAATTTACGATGCGCAAGAATCAATGCCGACCATCACATAATGGAATCGTGATACTCCTGCATTTGTTATGAGAACCCTTAAATACACCTGAAACTCTGAAAATATATTTTTGTATGCGATTGTCTTCAAAAGTCAACAAACACATGTTCTGCAATATAACACAACAAAGTCAGCATATTGATCGACTGCAACTAGTATATGGAATAAATCACCCTTACGCTGAAAGATGTTGGGAACACCCAATTAGTGTTTGGAAATCCCATGCTCTGCTTTCCATACTTGAATCACAACAAAATCTATTACCTACAATCACGCAAAATTATAAAAACATATAGTTTTTTTTATGGAAAAAAAATAGAAGTATAGGTTTGATAATACTTACCCGGTTGTGAACCACGCAAGATATTTTATAGTTCTCATGTTGGCTCTAGTTGAAAATCACTCGTTGTATTTAATCAGTATATTCCTACAACACAAAGAAAAATATATAAAGAAGGTGATATGACAATGACACCTCGGTAGAAAATTAAATATTGGTAATATATATTGTAAACTGAAGGACTAACTCTCCATTCAATTTTGTGTCGAACACCTGTGCCACAACTCCTTCATCGTGATTCCAATATTGGAGGATGGAATTTAAGATGTCATCTACTGCTAATAGAAACCAAAAAAGTAATTACTCTTGAATTTGAAAACTCCACTTAACATATAAATTGTTTAATTGTAGATAGAAAATAAATGGCAACATAATATGTGAACTATACAATAGATAATCATCATTATGCACCTTTTGCCCCAATGTGCGGCATAACAATATCGACATGGTGGGGGGAAATTAAAGGACTGCCATTGGTGTCTGAATCCAATTCTTTTGGTTTAAAATATTCGGGTGTCGGTGTAGTCATATCGGTGTGTTAGGGAGAAGGTAAAGGACTATCATCGATATCTGCATACAATATGTTTGGTTTCAAACACTCAAGTGTTGGTGTAGTCTTATCGATGTGGGATCGAGAAGGTAAAGGTCTATCATCAGTGTCTTTATCCATTTCGCTTGGTTTTAAATACTCGGGTGTCGGTGTGTTCCTATCGACGTAGTGGGGAGAAGGCAAATGACCATCAATGGTGTCTGCATCTAATTTGCTTGTCATTTTCTCCGGTTCCTCCATCTTATTCAACACCTTGCTAAAGAATGTCGATAACAGTTTCAAAGATCTTATTTGCCAACCTTAGTTGCTCTATTATACCAGGGCCAAACTAACAGATATGTAAACTGTTGAGTGATATGTGTTGTCCACCTTTGGTTCAGATTCTTGCTGTGACATGCAAGTAAAGAGACAAGGCTTAGGATGAATATAAAATATATATGCTCCTAATTACAACTGATACCATCTTGTACGTACAAAAACATTATGGAAGCTTGTTTCTTCAAATAACGACAGTGCCGTCGTTACTTCTGTTTTGGACCACTGCTCAGTTATCCACTTTTCTAGAGATATTTCCTTGCCTATCCTAGGGACTTGTGCTACTAAATGGTTGACAAAAATAATATGCAATATTACAATAAATAGTAATCAAATAAATATAATCTTAATATGTTGTAGTCAATAATTTATCAGTAAACTCATATGTTGTCGCCAACCACACATTGTACATATATCTGTGAAGAGAACATGACAGTGTTCAAATCATGGCAATGTCATTACCTCCAACAGAAGAATACATCCAGTAACATATCATCTCTGACCAGTTGTAGGTTTGCACGACCCTCAAATCAACAAAATAATCTAATAATTATAAGTCTAGAACATCGTTGGATTTAGAAAATAAAACAACTCGGAAAATTAGCATTACATATAGAAAAACAAAGTCGGTCCCATGAAAACTCGTGACTTTCTTTAACAAGTCTGTGCATCCAATTACATCACCTTTGTTGTCTGTAAATAGTTTTTTGTGGAGGTCTAGCCCTCCATTTACTTTCACTGGGTTTTTTTATCCTCGAACATGATAGACAGAATACAGACTGCACTATTATCACATTAAAGTTGATAGGTGAACCATTCAATTTAAGCATCCCACAACTAGTGTCAAAATTTGACACTAAGAAAAAGACTAGCTTACAGTCCAATTGAGTTATCTTCATGCAAGGAAACGAACAAACCCTACCAAATTAATTCGAAATCTTTGGTTGGTCGTCAAATTTTGATGATATCATACACAATTCTTAGTTTGGTACGATGTTGGAAAACATGTGTGTCTTGTCTGCCACCATCTTTTAATCTATTAGAAGTACATGGCAGTGACATGTTATGCATAGTTCGTGGGTCGGATGGTGCAAACGGCCGTTTCACACCACTTCTGTCATTCTGTAATGGTCATTTTCTACAGCCTGGACTTGGTTTGTAATTCATCTGTGCAGATGTAAATTTAAAAACATAGACCATCAACTTAATATGCCGTTGAAACAAAAATCACAAAATATAAGAACTTGATAACAAATACATGGCAGACAAGTACCTTTTTGTGAAAGTGGTGCTGCTTGTCGTTCCGCGAATGATGGATTAAAGAACGTATGGCTTCTCGTAATTGTTGTCGTGTTATGGAGGAGATGGAGTTTGAATATCACTGTGTTTGAGGCCGTTCTTTCATCTGCAAACTAGGTGGTGCGTAGACATAATAAGATCCGATTAACGGAGATAATATGGGATTACAATATCTTCTCCATATTAATCTGCATAATATTATATTTCATACGGTTAGATATTGATTTGAGTATCTTGTCCATATTAAGAAAAGAGAACCATAAATATTATAAAGCAATATTTAGAAGAATGTCAAAATTAAGAAAACGTATAAATAAGATCTACCTACATATAATTTAATTCTACAAAGATTTTTTATAAAGCAAAACATAATTATTTAATATATATATATATATATATATATATATATATATATATATATATATATATATATATATATATATATATATATATATATATATATGATAGGCGGTTTTCATTTTTGTGAATCATCATCGTAGAATTCAATAATTGACCTAGTAATTGATAAAATTATTGGTTTTATAGATAAATTAATACAAAAATAAGTTATTTTATAAGTTATTCCATTTTCATTAAAGGGTCTAGATAGACGCATTAGTTTTACGTTAAAAATGTTTAATAAAATTATATGTTACAATGATGGTGATCAATATTGTTGGTTGAATATGTATTTTGAGTGATTTTGGTGATCATGATAATCCAATACATTTTACTAAACCTTATCAATATCCTTATAATGTCATAATGTGGAATTGTACAAAATCTCACTGTATCATAGAAAGTCCATAATAGAATTCATGAAATTCTCTACAGAATCTATTGAACTCAACAATTCGAGAAATTCATACAAATTCTCGGTGTCGTCTTGGTGAAAACTACAATGTTTCATATCTACAAATTATAAACCTATAGGATGATGCATTCTCAACCACTTCATTGAAACTTCTTAATTTACAATATTGCAATTGTATTAGTTCAATATCGTAAATATATATTTTATGTAATATTATTTTATAATATTATAGGTTATTTCATATTTCTAAATAGCATACTTAGAGTATATATTTATTAACTAAGTTCACATGATACAGTTAATTGCTGACATATAATCCCGAAACTTTGAAATTGCATTTTAGTTTATAAAATTAATTGTTGTCATGAAAAAATTTCTTAGTTTATTCTTCGCAGGGGAAGGTAATAATAAAATAAATTAGGTGAATAATAATAAGAACTATCACGTTTTATAGTTTTGTTTATTAAATTGAATAATAAAAATAATAATGACAATAATGATAGAATAAATTGATCACATATATAATTCATATCTACAAATAATAATGCATTCTCAACCAATGCATTAAATTTCTTATTTATTGCGTGTGTGAAACATAGGAAGCAGAGAATAGAGAATTCTTTGAGGAGTACTTTTTTGACCACCTTCGGGCAGCCATTTTTGGCGGCGTGCATCAGCGGTGTTTGGCCATCACCATCGAAGTAGGTGATGTCAACACCGGATGCAATCAGAAATTGTACTCCATCAACGTCGCCCTTTCAGTTGCTTCACATAGCGATTCTTCTCTATTCTCCTCCATGGTCAAGAGATATTCTGCAGATTGCTTTCAATAAATTCAACACACCCATTGTTTCTAGGGAGGAGGCGACTTCCCCTTGCTATTGAATGGTTGAATGGGTTAAATCCTTTGCTATTGCCGATGAATTATGATGTGGTGATGTTGATGAATAGTTAAATCCTATGCTTCTGCTAACATGCAGAAAAACAACTTCTTCAAACTTTAACGAATTATGTTTTTTCTTTTCATCTTTAAATCATGTAATTCAATAAAATAAAATTAGAAACCTTAAGGGATATATTTAAAAAATATATATAAAGTTGAAGGGTTATGTTATAACCTAAACTAGTATTGTGCCCGTGCGTTGCACGATAATTTTTTATTTTATTTTATCTAAAATAAAAATAATTAGCTTGAGTGTATTAAAATATATATATAAATAATTATATATATATATATATATA
>BMAC01000230.1:144945-215859 GCA_014905375.1 Phtheirospermum japonicum
TGTGAGAACCAATTCCCTAGGTCTTTCCTTTTTTTCTTAATTTTGCATCATTTAAATTAGCATCACATATAATGTAAAATAGCGGTTCCTAAAGTTCTCACATAGGGAATTGGTTCTCACATGAACCTAATCCTATATATATATATATATATATATATATATATATATATATATATATATATATATATATATATATATGTGAGAACCAATTCCCTAGGTCTTTCCTTTTTTTCTTAATTTTGCATCATTTAAATTAGCATCACATATAATGTAAAATAGCGGTTCCTAAAGTTCTCACATAGGGAATTGGTTCTCACATGAACCTAATCCTATATATATATATATATATATATATATATATATATATATATATATATATATATATATATATATAATACCCTAATTAATATTAAAAATAACAAGATCATTTAAATCTATCTATCATATCTATCTATCTAATCACTTTATATTTTTTTTTGGTTTTTATTGTGAGGTTTTTGTTATTTTATTTTACGCTTTTGTTTTAATTGTGAGTCCAATAATATTAAATTTGTCACTTTTTCTCAAAAGTAATTTGACCACTTTTTTAATTAGATTATATAAAAATTACAACATAATTTAGTATTTATTTTATTATCTATCAACGTTTTATCTATCAAATATTATTATGATTCAATGCCTTTTTATTTGAATTGATCTCATAAATAATATTTAATATTAATGATGATTTAGTTATTTTTTTTTAATTATGTAGAATTTTTCTTAACATAATTAGAAAGGATACCCTAATTAATATTTAATAAAATTAATAAGATCATTTGAATATATATATATATATATATATATATATATATATATATATATATATATATATATATATATATATATAAAGATTAGGTTCATGTGAGAACCAATTCCCTAGGTCTTTCCCTTTTTTTCTTAATTTTGCATCATTTAAATTAGCATCACATATAATGTAAAATAGCGGTTCCTAAAGTTCTCACATAGGGAATTGGTTCTCACATGAACCTAATCCTATATATATATATATATATATATATATATATATATATATATATATATATATATATATATAGGACTCAGAATGAGAAAAATAACGAAAAAACGTAAAAAGAAAACTCATAATAAAAATCAAAATAACATATAAGTGATTATATAAATGTAATATATGTGTGTGTGTGTATATAATATTACTTTTTTATTATTTTTTAATATTAATTAGAGTATCTATCCTAATTATGTTAAGAAGATTCCTACATAATTAAAAGAGGAAACTAATCCTAGTTAGTTTTTTAATTAAAAAAGAAAACCAAATCATCATTAATATTAATCAATGTATCTATCATAATTATGTTAATAAAATCCCTACATAACTAAAAAAGGAAAATAATTATAGGTGACATTTCTTCTCTTTACTACTCATGTTTTTCTCTCTACCCGGACTGACAATCTAATTAAGGTATTTACTTCTCTAATTATATTAAGAAAATTACTAAGTAAAATAATTATTAATCCTACGTGGCATTCTACTCCCATTATTTTCTCTCTCCAGACCTCTCTTTTAATATATATATATATATATATATATATATATGTATATATATAGATAACTTTATAATAATAATTCAATATAAAATTATATTTTTAATATTATACATAATTATAAAATAATATTAATTATTAAAAAAATAAAAAGCACAATACACTACAACTGAAAAATACAATTGTACACAATTGTACTCAAATGTATAGAAATAATTAAATAATTACACAATTTGATTTTTACCTTTCTCATCCCCTACCTTTAATTTAAGAGATACATGTGAACAAACAAGTACAACGATAAGCCCCGCTAAGAAATCAGGCAAAGTTGTTATCAAATTGAAAAATCTTATTTAGTACCGTAATTTCTAAAATTTCTTTCACGAGATTAGTCAAGATTGTTTTTTTTTTTTCAGTCAAAATAAAAATTAAGGTGACATGCCATGTCAGCCTTCTCACGTCAAACAAAAATCGAGTAACTAAAGAAAAAAAAATTTAATTAAAAAAAACACACAAAAAAAACGTTGAACTGTGGCAACACAAGTCCTACTACAACACAACACAACACAACACAATGGCTCTTCTCATGTTTCCTCATCTTCCCAAACTCTCTCTCTTCTCTGTAAAATATATCCTCTCTCTCACACACACGTACAGAATATGTATCGAAATACAAAATATTGTAGCCAACACAGTAATGGCTGGTCTGTTCTCCGTAAATTATTATCGCTACATTGGTATTTGCACTTTCACCCTCCTCTATCTCGGGTTGCTCGCTTTTTTGCTCCATTTCAACGACCCGATAACCCGGTTACCGAAAAGCAGACTTGACCCGCCGCATATAATCCTTCCCCGCCCTCGCTCCTCTCACCCATCCCCAGTAGCTGTCCAGGGTGAAACGGCGTCGGTTCCTTATTTTAGGGGCTCCAAGTTCGACCTCGGGTCGGATCTTAGCCCAAAGGTTCTTACTTTGTTCTTCCTTTTGTCCTTTTCAATGTTGCAAACCTTATTTACTGACTATATAACAAATTAATTAACATTTGATCAATGAATTGTCTACTAATTTTGTTATGTCAGATATGCATCACTGCAACTACTTCTGCTGGCTTAGAACAAATTCTACCATGGATATTCTATCATAAATTTGTTGTAATTTCAAGCTTTTTTCTCTTTGTTGAAGGCGAAGCTGCTTCGCTTGGAGCTTATAATGCCTTAAAATCCATCCCGGTTAGCACATGAATTTCTTGTTTATTTTTAAATTGGAACTATTTAATTTGGTTAATATGAAAATTCAATTATGAAATCACTTCATTTGCATACAGGGAGTAAACCTTATTAACAGAACCCGAGATTTCGCGGAGCAACAGGCGAACAGGTCCCATAATTCATCATTACAACTATATTTATGAGTATGTGATGTGTGTGAGATTAACTTTTTCGTAACTTTTAAACTAAGATTCTAATTTTTATTAATCATTTTCCGATTGTCAGCCGGATATGGAATGAACCTTGGCTAGCACCTTTCTTCTATAAACCGTGCAATTATGAGTTGTTTGTAAAACAAACCCTGAATATGGAAAGTGCAATTGTCATGGCAAGGGTATAATTTTCACAACTAACGTGTTTTTTTTTTCTTTCACATTTTTGAAGTTGTAATAATATTAATAATGACCACTTAATTAATTTCTTATTTTTAATTAGGAAGCTGGAATGGATTGGATAATCCATCTCGACACTGATGAGCTGATGTATCCGGCTGGGAGTCAAGAATATTCTGTCCAGAATATTCTATCAGATGTGCCCTGGGATGTTGACATGGTCATCTTTCCAAATTATGTGAGTGTTCAAATTCATATAAGATTTTTAATATTTTTTATTTAATGATGATGAAAATATCTCGTTTTTCAGGAGAGCGCTGTAGAAAGAGACGATATAAAAGAACCATTCAGCGAGGTAATTAATTATTTATGTTTTTTTTTTGGTTGTTGTTGTTGTTGTTGTTGTTGTCGTTGTTGTTGTAGTTGTAGTTAAGGTGAAATATATAAATTGTAAACTAGCCGTGTGAATTTACGTGGTGTTGTCCATATTAGGTGACAATGTTCAAGAAGAATTTAGACCATCTTGCGAATGAAACATACGTTGTGAATTACAAGAAAGTTTATCATGGTAATCCACACTATTTTCTAACATATGGGAATGGAAAATCGGCTGCTCGTGTTCAAGATCATCTACGTCCGAATGGCGCACACAGATGGCACAATTATCTGAAGATGCCCAAGTATGGTGTCTTGTTTCAATTAAAATATGAAAGTTATTGCAGGCTTTTTGCTTAAAAAACATAAAATAAGTTTTACGTGTTTTAGATGTCAACTTCTGCTTTCTATTCTGCAAAATTTAATCCAAATTTAAAGAAAGGGTTGAGTGTGTTAGTTTTCTGACATTAACACAAATATAGCACTTATTCGCCAAACGCTCTCTTAACTTATTCCTTTTTTATTTTTGTAATAATTTTACGGGTTTATTTTCATACACAGTGAGATCAAATCCGAGGAGGCTGCTGTTTTGCACTATCCATACGCAAAGTTTTCGGACCTCACGTCACGCCGCGACCGGTGTGGCTGTAAACCGACAACACAAGACATCAAAAGGTGCTTCATGTTAGATTTCGATAGAAATGTGAGTCGTACGAAACCACCATAATTCCATTGATATTAGATACTCATCTTTACTTTTACCATCGAATTCATTTCTTGAATTCTGTTTGTTCTGTATAGATTAAGTTACCAATTTAAGTGTACCTAAATTTAACGATTTGATAATTTGCAGGCTTTTTTGATTGCTTCAACGGGAACGGAGGATGAAATGCTTCGTTGGTAGTTATCACAAGGACCATCTCATTCTATACTTGAATACTTATAAAGATATCACACTGTAACATTCAATTGTGATTTTCACATCAGTTTTGATTTTATTTTATATTTTTTAAATTGTTTTCTACAATTTATGCTCCTTTTGTCCAGGTATCATGAGCATGTCGTTTGGACCGACAGGGAATTGAATGTAAAACTCTTAAAGGAAGGAATCTTGACGCGTATTTACACCCCAATGGTACGTTGATTCAACTATTTGACATGGTAATAAATTAATGTGGATGATATTTTCATCCCGACATGTCTATTCTTAAACTCCGGACTCACTTGTAGATCATTCTCCGGAGCTTGAGAGAATCAGGAATTCTCAGCTCTTCCAATGGATCAGCACAACAAACGACAAGCTAACTCTTAAAATATAAAGCGACGTGGGATTAACAACAAAAATATATAAGAGACGCTTGCCGTGCATCTTATGTTTATCCGACACCAAGTTTGCCAGTCTTTTCTTTTGTTTCCAAATCAAATCCTCCGTTTCTTTCTTTTTTATTCTTTATTCTTTTTTTTTTTTTAAGTAATATCGCATTCCATCTTCTATTCCAGTCCATTTGTTAATGCCAAATATGTATATGAAAATTACCACATAAGTTTTGGTGCTGCTAATTATTGGGCTTGTTTAAAAACACACGTAAACAAGCCGACATTTTTCTGAAAGTATCGTTATTCAAATACGTCTTTTCTTTAAAGCATCTTTATAATATTGATTTAATTACATCTTTATATTTTAACATCTTTATATTTTTGTAATAATTGGGAAAATCTTATTCGTAAACGCTGCGTTAGAGATATTTAGCGGCCCAAAACCTGCGAGTCAAAACGTTTAAACCTGATAAAATTAGGGTTAGGTCCCAAAAATTATGGCTCATTTAAATCAATGCTTTTTTCAGTTCGGATCGTTTAGCCCGAAGCTCACTATTGGCCCGAAACAGCTACCTGTTAAGCATACATATTTGTCCTTGATAAATGAGTTATCATTGCATTTAAAAATTGAAATAGTTTTTTTTATACGCGCTCTCTCATAATTTTAACTTACGAAAGACTAATTTCTCTTTCATAAATATTTATTATCATTTTTAATAAAGATGTATGTAATATACTATATTTCTCTCCAAAAGTAAATATATATTATATTATGAATATATTATTATGAAATCCACATGTTAATTTTATATATATTTAAATTTAAAATTTTGATGTTTCAGCCCGAAGGCGATGGAGTTAGGATTAGGTCCTCATATTTTTATCTCATTGCTATTTTAGCCCGGACCGTTTAGCCTGATACCAATTAGGATTGGGCAGAAACCGCTAGAGCCAGTCCATTAAACATCTCTACGCTGCGTAACAATCATTCATATCCAAGACCGACCCCCACCCCAACATATATAATACTAAAACCAATGCTAGAAGCATGACGAAAATCGCACATCCAGCTGGTATCTGATGCACAATTCGATTCCCCATTCGATGTCGCTGATCTCTCAAAATCGAACTGGTGGCCCCTCAAAACCTCCACGGGGAACACACTTCTCCGTCAATGGGTTTTCCATAACCACCACGCCCAACCCCTCGAAACCACTCGCCCTCATCCTGAAACATAGTTTGAGAGTACACGTTAAACGTGTACGAAACCCTCATGTTGAAACTGAGCTTCGTTACATGCCCGCTTGGCTTGCCTATCCACCTTCGCCACACCACGCGTGTCCCCATTGAACTTGCACCAACACTCGGGCATGATCTCCTTGGCCCGGGGCGGGGAAAATGTCCCGCGCCTGTCAGGTTGATCTTGTACTTGGGCTCCAAGTTGAACCTGTATATGCCCCAATGGACATATAAGGTATGTTCGAATAGGTTATAGGATTTAAAGTCGCGATTATGTTTGAACTAGTTTTAATAAACATATATGATATGTTCAAAAAAAAAAAAAATATTTCGAATATAATACATTAGTTTGATAATATTTTCGAAAGCTCTGGTCCGTTTCTTGGAAAAAAGGGTGTTCAGAATATATTTTCAAACATAACCATAATGTTCGAAAGTCTGACTCGAAACAACCTTTTGTTTTTCTTAGAAACATATTGCAATATGTTTAGATTTAAGGAAATAAAGGGCGTTCAGTTTTTCTTTCGAACATTGAACAATTGTTAATATTTTCTTTCTGAATATTAACACAATGTTCAAGTAGCTGATCCGAACAACTCTCCTTTGTTCATGAAACCAGACTTCAACATCCTACGGTTCAACTTTCTTTTTTCTTGGTGAAAAGTCAATTTCGATTTGCACACAAAACATATACCTCTCAAGCATTTTCTTTCTTTCATTGCTGCTTCCTCTCTCTCTCTCTCTCGTTCTTCTCCTCCGCTTCTTATTCCCCCCCACCCCCCCATTTTTTTTTCTCCGTCGCTCTTTCCCCATTTTCTTCGTTTCTCCCGTTTTCTTCTTTTACCTTTCTCTTTTTTCATTTTTCTTTTTAATAACAAATGGGGTTAGGGGTAATGTGAGTAGTAAAATTTTGGGGAGGGTATAATATAACCTATTCTTTTTAAAAAAAACTAGTATTATACCCGTGCGTTGCACTATAATTTTTTATTTTATTTTATCTAAAATAAAAATAATTATTTTAAATATATTAAAATATTTAAATAAGAAATTGTATATATGTATACTTAAGTTATGTATATATGTGTTTGTGTGTGTGTATTTCGATAAGAACTCACACCAAAGATGGTTTTACCATAACCGCTCCCTATATATAAATCATCTAAATATTAATTAAAGATTGAATAGTATTCAAAATGATATAACCTTCATAAAAGGAATTTTATTATACAAAATGTACTTTACAAATTATGAAAAATTTCCTTATACACAACATTTATAGTTTTGTTACTATGTTTATTCTCATCATCGTCGATCAATATTTTTAAACCCTTGCGATTGTTCACCCTTGATATAGCAACGTATAACTGACCATGATTAAAAATTGACTTCTTCAGGAAAAGTCCAACATGAGAGAGAGAGAGAGAGCTTGTAATTGAATTTTGTTGATCATCATAGCATATGACACAATCAGAGGAATTTTTCATCATTGGGACTTAGAAGGCAACCTCGTATTGGATGGTGTGACAGTCATTCTAGGGATTAACAATAATTCACCTGCATTGCTTCCTTGATAAATATTAGACTATACAGTATGATCGTCAAGTCAACAACCAATATTACACAACACAAGGGAATGATCGATATTTCTCAACAACATGAGTGGAATTCTAATTTTTAGTTTTAGCTCATAGTTCGGGATTCATAACATTTAATGGTATTTAGAAACTCTGATGAGTAGACGTCCTACAATATGTCAATGTTTGAATCGGATTTGTATGTATTATCAGACCTAAGATATACTTTACATTCTCCTTCATTTTATGATATCATATATTTATTAATCAAATCGACGACATCAACTGTGGGGAAAGAATAGCACGATCCTCCAAATAAGTGAATATTCAGTAGTTTTTCCAAATTGTGGATATGTGCTCGTCACAATTGACGGAACATGGTCAATATCATCTTTCAATAATAGATAATCTGGATTTCAATTTAAACGATACCATCATTTGGTCCTCAAACTATTACATCTCCTATACTATTTATCTAGTTGAAAATATTCTTTAACTTGACAATTGGGATCTTAATTGTGACTTTGCAGCACCACATTCTTGGTCTACTTCGAAACTATGTAATGAGTTCATAAATGTGAAGATTTGATCACTATGTGAACTATGTCTGGTCTAGTGCCTTTTGGAAAAACCGGTAAAATTTGATGAAAATTTTCACTAAAAATTATTATTTTATTACCAAATGGAAGCTGCGTATTATAATTATTTTGTGATCTCATCACGTCTTTCAATGTTTTGTCCAAAGTTTCAAAATAATGTCTATGCATCATTGGAGTTTCGTCCCAAATAATGACATGCGCATCATTCATTAATTTTGCAAGTGGAGTACCAGTAATGATCAAAATCTTGGTGAATATTAAAAGTAACCCTAAATCTGGAATGTCCAGTTCTTCCTTTTGAAATAAGAAGAGAAGTTATGTCGTTAGATATTATATTAAGAACAATTTCACTATTAGATTTAACAGTTGTAGAAAGCATCTGTATCTATAGATGAGAAATACACCGCCCTTGGTTAAATGTACTGCATCCATGACTTTATCAGTTTTGGCGGAATAAATTCATATTAATGAAAACAAATCTAGCTTCCTAGGTGTCCATTCTTTTATTTTTTTTAGTACTAAAAAAGTTTTTAGGAAACTCAACATAAGGCAACTCCGTGCTTCCCGACTTTTCTTACTTGCCTCGAATTACGTTTCATTGTTTTCACTGATCATTATCATTATACAATACATTATACTCTTCTGGAAGATGAAAACTTAAACACATGATAGTTAGAGTTTTATACTTAATTTCATAAACTAATATTCTTCACGTCGCTTCCCATGGAGAAATGTAATGATAATTATAATACATGTTGATCTCATCAATCTTTTATTGACATTTGTTCCACATTTGTTCTAATAGAATGTTATAGTGAACCTATAGTTACATTTATTGACATATTTGAATAAATACTTGATAGATCTAAATTGGTTACTACTTAACATTTAAATTAGTTACACAATTCAGTAATAGATAAAAATTATGGGAAACGACCCTCTGAAGAACAGTTAGTAAATGTCGCGGGCAAGACAACATGAGAACCAATACTGGAGCCATCTGTTTCACCTTGTAACACTACATCAACAATCTCACTGTACTTCTCACCTCATATTTCTTTTGATGAATTCTGGCGTACCACAATTTTGAAGATTTAATAATCGTATATGCATCAATTATAAATTGTTGTGGGAGTCGTCAACTATATATAATAGTGAGTACCTCCGTATCTCTTTCATGCAATCGGTGGGAAAAGAACTCCATTTGGCTCACATATTGTTTACCCTTGCCTTTAGGTTTTTGAGGTTCACAAAAAGATATATCTTCCCTTTGGTTGTCTTCACCACATGGAAATAGTAATGGATAGTGTAGAGCAACGTACGAAGGATGCAACTCGTTGATACGTTTCAAATTATTATATCTCTTTTCTACTGCAATTTCTCTTGCTACCACTTTGTGGATCAATATCATCAACAACTAACAAATAATTAGTTGGTCTTTTTACGAATCTATTATAGTGAATGTCACATTGTTCATTCCACTCGATGCTGGTTTTGCACTTGTATTGTTTTGCATGATTACTGAAATAGTAACAAAATACATTATTTATGAAATCAATTCAAATCAAAAGTATTGAATCGTAGTAYTATTTGATAAATAACATGATGATAGCCAATAAAACAAATACTGCATTCTATTTCATTGTGCAATTTTGCATATTTTAATTAAAAAAGTGGTAAAATTATTTTTGGAAAAAAAGTGACGAATTTGATATTGTTGGGCTCACAAATAAAAAGAAAATAACATATATATATATATATATATATATATATATATATATATATATTAATGATCTTATTAATCTTTTTTAATATTAATTAGGGTATTCATCCTATTTATGTTAAGAAAACTTCTACATAATTAAAAAAGATAAATCATCATTAATATTAAACATTATTTATGAGATCAACTCAAATAAAAAAGTATTGAATCGTAATAATATTTGATAGCCAATAAAATAAATGTTGAATTATGTTGTTATTTTTATATAATTCAAAAAATTATGTGTGTGTGTGGTGTGTGTGTATATATAGAAATGATCTTTTTATTTTTAATATTAATTAGGGCATCTATCCTAATTATATTCAGTAAATTCCTATATAATTAAAAATAAATAAAAATAATTCTACGTGATTTATTTTTCTCTCTTACATTGTTTTATATATAGTTTTCAATGTCCAGTATGGATTGCATGTCTGCTACAATTTCATGTGAAGATGTTTTTTTTCCTCCGCACAATGAGCAAATAATAGTATAATTATTAATAAAATATAAATATTACAATGATATTGAAGCGATTAGTATGTAAAATATAAATGCACCAAACAGAATAAATTCGATTTTGAACTTCAAATGATATTAAGTATGACATGAAAGCTTTCAAAATTACTATATTTAGCCATTTGCGTTCAGATGCGGCCTTCCCCTTTTTTGTTTTGGAATTAGTTGATCTTTTTCCAAATATATTGTAGTTGATGTCATAATGTTCATTCCACTTAGTGTTGGGTTTGCACTTGTATTGTTTACGCGATTTTTGAGATAATAACAAAATACATTATTTTATGAGATCAATTCAAACAATAAAGTGTTGAAGCGTAATAATATTTTATAAACAACATGTTGATAGCCAATAAAAATAATATCAAATTATATTATATTGGGCATTTTTGTATAATTTAATTAAATAAAGTGATCAAATTATTTATGAGAAAAAGTGACAAATTTGATTTGATATTGTTCGACTTGAAATGAAAAAAATAACAAAAAAACGTAATTATGGAAATGTTATTGGGTGTTCTTATGAAAAACAGAGTGCCAATATTCGCGCACTTTTCCAATAACCTTGTATGCGTTTTTCATAATAAACCCTGTGTATCGATTTGAGCATACGTTTCCAATTAAAAGTTTGTCAGCAATCCGAATCTCTAAACCAAAACATTTTCTTACCCAGAATCATATTTCATATGCAAGAAAAATGTGTGTTACCACCAGCAGGCCCGTATTATGGAACAATTGTTTGGTTGACCCAAGATTTGCTAGGGTATCATTATTAATCACGAAAAGGTTAAATATGCTGACGGTGAGTTTAATCCCACTCCCAGAAAACGCATCTAAATATCCAGCTGAGCACTATAAATTATGGTGTGTTACCGTATTTGAGCTATTAAATAAGATATTTTATTTTATTTTTGGATGTAAAATAATAGATTTCAATATAAAAAAAAAAAACTGGAGTAAGAAATTATATATTATTGTATTAAGTAAGAAATATATAATAATCTTTTGATATCAAATAAAGAATAATTTTAATTACGAAAAATATTAAATTGTGTTTAATAAGTACGAAATACATAATAATATTTACATATCAAGTAAGAATTTTTGCAATCAAGTAAGAAGTTTTTTTGCATCATGTAAGAAATTTGAATTTTGTAAAAAAATAAATAAATAAATCTTGTTAAGTTTGATGATATTAATCTTGATGATTATCATTAAGAAGTACATTATGAGAATGAAATTATACTTTTAATTTATGTGGAAGAAAGCACGTTTTAGAGTCAATCTAATAATTTTACTTTACTACTTTTTGATTATTGAATCATAAGTTATATAACCAACACAGAACTTTTGGACACTGTCTCATTCAAGTTTTGACACGACTGACATGGATTTTTTGGTCGTCGTGATATGATGGTTCATAGTATAAGAATATAACATAGACATATTTCATTTTGAGTAAAATACAAAATGAGATAGAAATTTGATGCAAATTATAGTATCGAACTAATGTTGTTCAACTACAGCTAGTGCATTCTAAAGTAATAGGATCACTACATACATTTATATCTCAAAGATACATCACTCATTATTTCAAAACTTGTTCATTAGCAAAATTGTATGATTGAGACCTGCATTTGCTAAAGATACAAAGTATAATATTTAATTCTTATAATTGATAATTGGTGATACATGTAGACATGACCATTCAAAATGCGGATCATTCAAGTATTTTATAGTTTTGGTCGATGCTTCAGCACGTATTGTCCATAAAAATGTTGCATTTGCAAAACTTCTAGCACATTTAATATGATTGAGAACTCACCACCCTTATAAAGCACCCAAACTCATAATACTAGGGAGTTTACATCAAAAGTACTTGATGTCTATTGCATTTTAATAAATATTGATGTACTGGATCTTGTACCCTAATGTGCATATACAATAAGGTCTTAAAGAAGACATCGTCAAAAGGAATATAGATGGTGACTAAGACAATATCTATGCGCACTCATTTGTCTTTGCACAGGGTTCTGCAATATTGCACGCAACTCTTACTTATTCATTTATGGACCCCTGCTAACCAGATATTTTGCGTACCAGTTGGTAACTGAAAATAAGCCTGATAATTCATATCTACACATATTTGATTAAGCAGTATATGTATTGCGCCCCCACAGCGCATTATATGGGTTTCTAAAAACGATTAAATATTTATGTTGGATATGAATTTCTAACAGTCATCCGCTATTTGAAACCTTTGACAGACGATCTCTTTATCGCTAAATTGGCGAATTTGTCACTCTAATGAGACAGTCTTCCCGTCATTAGGTGGAGATAAGAAAAATTATTTTCTAATGGAACGATAGAAATAGTTTCATACTATGTCTCATTATGATCCCCGCGTTTCACAATGTAACGTGAAAGAAAAGTAAAGTGAAAAATTAATCTTCAAAGTATAGAAGACTCAATTTTTAAAGTGACGAGATCATATATACAAGCTGCAAATGTGTCTGCAAGGTTAAAAGTCCTTATAAAGGGCACAATGTCGCAAATTAAGACATTACAACCATACTTAGTGGAGGTGTGGTTGAGGTCATGACTCCCAAAAGGAGCAGGGGGAGGTCACTTGGTTCGATCTACACTCACCCAAGGAATAAGAGGGCATCATCAATGAAAATAATGACTCTCATGAGATTATCTCTGATTATACTTATGTCCATGAACCATTACTGGAGGACGCTCTGAATTTTAATATGATTTCAGAGAATAAAGAAATTTCAATATACAATGTAAGTTTACATGAGTTGATGGAAGATCTTCCACACATATTGATGATAATATCGAACCACGCTCTATTGAAATGTCAATATTGAAAAAATTGACCTAATTCTAAAGAATCAATCCAGGTAGAACTAAATTCAATGACAACAAGACAAGTGTTTGGTCTGGAAGTGCTAACCTCACCAAGTGTAAAGCCTGTAGGACATAAACAAAGTTTTGTCAGAAAGCGCAATGAGAGAAATAAAGCCATGAGATGCAAATCTATACTTGAAGCACAAAGTTTTCTCAATACGTCCTGTAATTGACTATGGGGATATGTACTCTCCCATAATAGATATTATAATTCCAAATAACTGAGAATGCAGCTTATACCTGTGGTTATATCATAACTCTATGGGAATCGCGATTTAGAAATATATATACGAAAGTGCTTGCTGACCTTTCATTACCAAGGCAAGTGACTTTAAGTCACTGAGTGCATTTGCAATTAAATTAAAACACTCACTTTATGAATTGAAACAATTCAGACGGATGTGATATAACCGTCTAAGTGACTGCTTGATTGGAAAAAAAAAAAATCTATGCCCTTGCGTATTTATAAATAAAATAAGTTTCAAATTTGTGATTATGATTGTATATGTCGATGAAAGGAACATAATATACACTTTTAATGAAATAAGAAATATCGCTGGTATTTGAAATTTTAATTTGGGATAATGCATCATGAGAAAACTTGGTCATGTTAAGACTTTAAATTAAAACCGAGTTTGTGAAATACTAAATTCTACATTTTGCATATATATCCAAAAGATGATCAGACAATTAAATATGGATAAGTGCGATATGTTAGCACTCCTATGATTGGTCAAATTGAAGATATAAGGAAATATCAATTTTGTCAATGGAATGACGAAGAAATGGTGGGAGCTGAAATTCTCTACCTACGTACAATATGCGCATTATTGTACCATTACTAATACACTTGATCAAATATTATTTTCTCAAAATTTTTATCTTGATTTAACTCAAGAAAGCGCAATGTCACTGAAATGGAATCAAAATGTAATTTGATACCTAAAAGAAACCATTGATGCGAGTTTATTTTTCCCATTCATAAATATAATTGAGACTGCAGATGGTCTTGCAACCCCTATAGAAAATGTTGAGTTTACTTCCTACTGTTAAACACCAAATAGTATTGTTGATGTTGGTTACTCATTCGATCTATGTAAAGAGATCATTATCATACATTTAGTAGTTCGTGAGTATGTACGATAAATGTTATGATCATTCATATATTTGATAATAGTGGCTAGAACTCTATCACCGAAGAAAATGTGATAATACGAGTAATATCACCACAACTCTTCTACAACTAACAACTATGCACTTTCTCAAGATTCAAGTAAATTGTGGAAGTGGAGACTTTCAAAATTCTTTTGATAGATGTACATATCAAAGAGAGGTGTAGATTTTAGGAGGAGTCTCAATATAGTTGTGTTGTACTCTTTTTCCTTATACCAAGTTTTATTTTTCCATTGAGTTTTGTTATTTGGTAAGGTTTTAACGAGGCAACAATGAAATACAATTTTATCCTTTAACTTGGCACAAGGGAAGTGTTGAAGGAAAAACACAATTAGTGTAGTGTATTTTCGTCAACAAGTAACTGATGAGGGACAGTTTAAGTATTTATTATGTTTATATATTATGAAAACATGTAATTGATATAAGGAGTTTTTGATAAATAAGAGAATTCTAACTTCTACGTTGTCTGTCTTCTACTTATTCTTTTGCATTCACGGTTTTTGTTAAAGGAATTACACATTTAGTGTGTCTATATCAACAAGTTAAGTATGAGGGTAATTTAGGTATTCATTCTCATTATGTAATTAGGAAACTGTATAATTGGTACCCTATATATATAAAGGGACCCTTGATTAATGAGAACCCTAATCTTCCCACACCTCTCTTTTTCTCTCGTACTTTTCTGCTTTACTTTTACACTTTTCTGCTTTTACTTCAACACATTATCAGCACGAGATTGCTCTTAAATTTTTAAAGGTACTATCGGACAAATCAAATTATTTTACAAGGTACCTTCAATCCTCATTAATTATTTGACAATTATGAATTGAATTTATTGTTCTGTTTTGAATTGATTTTCTGCGTATGAATTGTGATCTCATTAATTATTTGACATTATGAATTGCATATATATTCTGTTGTATTGTTATTCATATATATCTGGTATGTATATGCGTACTGCTTTCTGCTTGTATTCTGTATGCGTAATATATATTGTTCGTAATATATATATTGATTCTGCATTTTAATTTATTGATGTAGTCTGCGTAATATATATTGTTCTGCCTGTTCGTAATATATATATATTGATGTATTGGGTTGTATTCTGTTGAATAGTTCGTAATATATAGCTGATGTATATACTACTGTGAATTACTGCTATGTTCTGCTTGCTGTCTTCTGTTGAAAAAAAAAATTAAAAAAAAAAAATCGGACTTTGTAAGGATTGAACCTTGGACTAATATATAGCTGATGTATATACTACTGTGAATTACTGCTATGTTCTGCTTGCTGTCTTCTGTTGAAAAAAAAAAAAAAAAATCAGACTTTGTAAGGATTGAACCTTGGACTTCCAACGTTCATTAGTTCTTATGGATAGCCTTTTCACCATTACGCTGCTTGTATTTCTTGTGCAATTTTGCTCTTAATTTAGATTTGATTACCTGTTTTTACATGAAAAAAAAAGGGGCAAAATAGAACATGGCAAGATTCGAACCCGGGTTGTAGAAAATATGTTTGATTACTGCAACCACTCTGCTGCTCTTACTATCTTGAAATATTTGAACCTGTTTTTATAAGTATTTCATACATATTTTAAGAAATGCATCACACTGCATATTATTTATTTATTAATATCCTTCAGAGGATTGTTTAATAATACTTATGTGCATATTCTCATGATAATGGAAATTCATGAGCAATACAAAATAACATAAACTTGTCATGTGATAAAAATAATTTCACAAAGTATCGAAAAAATGGATATGTGGCCCACGATCTTATAATCTAATTCATGTTCCTGAAAAAAAAATTGTGAATCATTACAATTACGTAATTCAAATATCTCCAATCTTGTTTTATAAGATGATTGAACCCACTCGTCCCAAATTTGAAATATTGGACTCAGAAGGAATTGAGTACTATGGTTAGGTTTCTGATGAGGAAACTACTTTAATGGGAAAGGATTTTACATCCACGATCATACCATCCACCGATCCAACAGACAAAGAACCGTCTGATAAAATTAAAACAAATGCCCTAATGTTTTTGCGGCGTCATATTGACCCAAGCTTACGCTGGGATTACCTTCAGTTGAAGACACCCAAAGAACTGTGGGATGCCCTCAAGGTGCGTTTTGGAAACATACATGACACTTTGCTTCCAGAACTGACCGTTCAGTGGAATAAAATCCGCTTACTTGACTATAAGATGGCCAATGACTTCAACAAGGACATGTTGCGCTTAAAAGCACGTCTTACCTTCTGTGGAAAGCAAATCACGGAAGATGATATGATACAAAAAACTCTATCCACTTTCCTACTTCAGCACTTATACTAGCGAACCAGTATAGGCTCGAGTATGATAACAAAAGGATTACAACTTTTAATAAGTTGATTAATATGCTGCAAGTAGCTAAGAGGCATGATCAGGTTCTCTTGAACAATAATGTTAGACCTGCCGGGATAAAGAAAATTCCCGAAACTAATTATGGTCAAGCAAATGGCGGAAAGAACCCCAAATCAAAGGGGACTAGACGTGTTAATCCCCCTAAAAGTGGTAATTATGCACCACGAGGCAGGGGCCATGGGGGCCGCAGTAGAGGCCGTGGTAGGGACCGTGCAGGCTCTCCCCATATATGGCGCAAAGATGGTGGTAGCGCCCCAAGTGGCGATGGTAATATTGGGACTGGTGGTTATAAAATCAAGGCACCACACGAGAACTCCTCAAAGAAACGAGAGAGAATTGAGAATGAACCTTACTATAGATGTGGTGACAATGGGCATTGGTACCACAACTGTCACGGAAGTGATAAGGTGGCATCCATCTACAAGAAACTTAGAGAGTCTAAAGAACAAGAGACTCACTTGATGTTCCTGGTTTTGAGTGATCTACTTCATCTATTTACTTATATCTCAAGATATTTGTGAAGGCATGATTGCCTCATTTTATTGAGAATATGGAGTTTGGTATTTTTTGAATTAGATTTACTTTGAACAAGATATTTATTTGATTGGATTATTAATAATCTCGAATTTCATTCTAAAGTATTGAATGTATTCGACTTTATTATTTATAAAACTATGTGTTTGGCTCAAATACAGCAGTAAGATGTGCAAAAATACATCTTACGCATAGAACTATGTGTTCGATCCATGTAAAGAGATCATTATTATACATGTAGTAGTTTGTGAGTATCTACGATAAATGTTATGATCATAGTGGTTTGAACTCTATCACTGAAGAAAATGTGATAATATGAGTAATATAAACCACAACTATTCTACATCCAACAATTATGCACTTTCTCAAGAATCACGTAAATCGAGGAAGTTGAGACTTTCAAAATTCTCTTGATAGATGTACATATTAGAGAAGGGTGTACACTTTAGGGGGAGTCTCAACATAGGTGTGTTGTACTCTTTTTCCTTAGACCAAGTTTTATTTTTCCCATTGGATTTTGTTACTTGGCAAGGTTTTAACGAGGCAATAATAAAACACCATTTCACCCTTTGACTTGGCAAAGGTTTTTAATGAGGCAACTACTCATGCACCATCTTACTTGTTGACTCGACACAAGGGGGAGTGTTAAAGGAATTACACATTTAGTGTGTCTATATCAACAAGTTAAGTATGATGGTAATTTAGGTATTCATTCTCATTATGTAATTAGAAAACTGTATAATTGGTACCCTATATAAAGGGACCCTTGAGAATCCTAATCTTCCTCGGTTTCTCTTTTTCTCTCGTACTTTTCTGCTTTACTTTTACACTTTTTTGCTTTTACTTCGACAGTTTTAATATTTTAAGTGTCTTGTCTCTTTTCTTCTACTCCCTTTTTTTCCCTTGGTTCTTCATTTTGTTTCCTCGTGTTCTTGTTCTGGTTGTACCGCTCCCACCGCCACCGCCACCCCCGGCTTGGAGACAATTGCCACTTGCGTCCCCTAATTCGTCTCGTCAAGGCGACCAAAAAGCCCTAGACTAATATCTACGATCGAAGCGCCGGTCACTGCGAATTGACGGAGAAACCATTGGAAAATCCTAACCTCCGCCTGGCACCATCGATGACTCAAGTATGAACTATGAATCACCCAGTTTTTAAACCTTTTTTTTTTCTAAGAAAAGCGAATTAATTTTGTGTACGCCAATACTAAATTAAACTGCACTGCATAACTGTTTGTGTAAGCTTAAAAAGGCTTCAATTGCTGCTGCCTTTTTTCTGTACCATAATAATGAGTTGACATGAGATTTAGTTTTTCGTCTTCAAATTGTTTGTATGACTAAGATGATTTTTGTTTTCCCCTTTCTGGTCACCATTTTCTTGTAGAGTATTATGCACATGTTCCTTTCAATACTTATTAAATTTAAAGAAAAAATGATAAGGAAAGAAATAATGATGTGCATTTGAGCCCCAAAAAGTTTAAAAAATTGACCTTTCCTGATGAACTTGACAAGTTGATGGACGAAGCTGACGAGTGTCCAAATTAATGTACTTCTCCAGGAATATGGCCAAATTAATGAAAAGAAAAAATAACTTTTCACTCACTCCTACATTTGTCCTAAAACTTGAATGGAGTGGAAATACACTCTTCTTAATTTTCCTGGAAACTAGACCTTCAAAACTTTGCATCGACCGACAGACAGGCAGAGACGCATCCCCGCAAGATTCTAAAACACTGCCCAGAGGACTGATATCAAAAGCACGAAATAAACTGCACACCGATCACCACCAATCCCATGCATTCCTGCTCTTCCTTTTTGTTTATCAAGAAGGTTCTGGTTACCTTTCACAACCTCCACCGGGAACACGCACTCGCCAGTCGATGGGTTCTCCGTGACCACCTCTCCAAATCCCTCGAAATCACATGCATCCTCTTCCTGAAACCTAGCTTGGAAATACACGTTGAACTTGTACGAGACCATCTCTTCGAAAGTGAGACGGCTACACGACCCCCCCGGCGCCAGGCTCGTACAATCGGCGTATGCACAAGCTTCTTGGGTTTGCTTATCCAACTTCTCCGCATCGCGTGTGATGTTTTTGAGCACGCACCAGCGCTCGGGCATGCGCATGATCCCTTTGGCCTGGGCCGGGAAAATGTCGCGTCCTTGGCCCGTCAGGTCGATCTTGTACTTGGGCTCCCCGTTGGACCTGTAGATGCCCCAATGCCTCCCCCAGGGCTCGCTAAGCGGCATCCGTGTCTCGTCCGACAAGCTGTGCACGTAGATATCGATCGGCCTCCCGGGCCGCTTCGGGGTCCCCTGGTTGCTCGCCACCCTCGGGAGTAGGGCCCGGAAGAACCGCTCGGCCGCCGACGAGTTACCACCCGGGAAGCCGTCCGTCGGCCAGCAGACCTGGTCGACGACCAGCTCGAGGTCGCCTGCGCCGGCCTTCTCCAGGGCCCACACAAAGGAATCGTACATGAAGTCGAACGCGTTGGTGTACACGGCGCCGTTGACGTCCTTGACAAAACTGGCCGGGTTGTTGTTGTCCGGAAACGCGAAGGTGGGGTCCATGTTGTTCCTGAGGACGAAGAGGGCCGGGAATATCTGGATGAGGAACGGGGAGTTGTTGGTCTTGAGGATGTTGAGCACTCTGTTCATGTCGTCCATGAGCCCGGTTTTGAATTCGGCCTCGGACGGTCGTGTTAGGTTGTCCGTGAGTACTTGAGGAGCGTGTGTCAAGGTTGCCTTGACGTCACCATATCCTGCCTTATTCAGAGCATTTTGCACCTTATCTAATGTTCGTATGGCGTCGCTACGTGCCTCAACATTGTTAAGTGAGTTCTTGAATATGTAGTTTCCTATTATTACCCGCCTGCAAAAAAGCAGTTTGGCTCGATCGATCAACATTTGCAAACGAAACAAAATAAACATTTACATTAATAACGTCATACAGTTATACGTATGACATTTACGTGGTCTGATCTGAATCGGAAAACCAAATAAAACATTTTCTCGTCCAAGAAAATTGTGTTGCGGTGTTACCTTATATCGACAGTAGCGTAATATTCAATAACTTTTTTTTGGACCCAAAGCAATGCTTGTTCATCGGTTTTAATCAAAGAGATGTTGAATATGCCGACGGTGAGATTAATCCCACTCCCTGAAAAAGCCTGCAATATATCGGTCTGAGAAGAATAAATCCTGGCATTTTGGACGCCGTTTTGTAACATCAAATCGACAACCATGGACGGAACCAATCTCTGAACACTTTGTCTTCCCCAGGTTATCCCTATTGCACCATTCGCAACCTTGCTTGTCGTCAACAAACTAATCATTGCCACAAAATATGCAACAGGGATATTCATCCTATATATAGTTGAAGACGCAATATATCAATATTATTGCGGAAATATAGCCAGAGAGAGATATTTGATTGAAAACGTAGCCCGAATTCAGATGATTTCTGGATTACATCACCTTGTGTGGGTAAGAGGTCGTGTGTTTCATTCCTCAAAAATGTAAGAGGAATGGGAAAAGAGACGGAGAAAATGTTTGACTTTATGTTATCCAGGAGATTTATGTATGAGAAAATCTGAATGGAGGAATAGCTATTTATATTTCATGTATGCAAGATGAATTTAGAACCTGAAAATGTTCATTTTGTTGCCTAATTATAGTAAACAAGTAATTGATAAAGCAATCACGCACACAAATTTCATGTATGCAGTGTTTTTCTTTTTCCTAGGCATTGACCATATAAGTCCTATAGGGAAACTCCATTTATTATGTAATATAACTTAATTAATATCATTATGTTTAGTTGAGTACTATCTAAGAAAGACTAATTTACATCTATTAACCAATTTTGTTTTTTATTTCAAATTTCTCATTTCTCATTTCTTTCTTTCAAATTTAATCCAACCACTGGATCACGGCGCATATGGGTTGTTTAGTATGAAGCTTGCAACTATCAGTACAGAACCTGAACTGGTCTTTGTCACTTCCATGCTGAATTTTGACAATTTCATAATGATGTTAGCTATTCCATACCGATCTTTGGAATTCCCATACTAATCAAACCCAAATATTAGAAAATTTCATAATATCTTACTAATTACACAGACTGAATACCAAAATGATAACATACGGTGAGTAACTTTCGCAGGAACCAAAGTTTGAACAATTCGGCAACATGGAAAAAATGAACAAAAAAAAAAAAAAGTGACATATTAAATGTCCATACTAATTATATATTGAAACCCGTATATCTTTTCGTCGGGCATCCATTCCACATCTGCTCATTTTTTGGGTTTGAGTTTTGGATCTGAAACTCTGACTTCGTATAAGTCTATAAATAAATTGCACTGCTAGATAGAATTTGCGGGTTTCCCTTCCAAAACTTCTCTTGTCAAAACAAGGAAATGAAATGCGAACACATCCAGCTGCATGTGCACCATGCACCAGCAGAGCACAACCCTCAGCCAAAAGAAGAAAACGATAAAAATGTTGTTGTGGAAAATATCTGGCACATGGATGACATCGGCTGAAGTCATGGAGAGGGATTGAACGTGATTTATCCGTTTTTAGGGATTTTAGATCCTTCTTCTCTTGTGTATACATAGAATGTACGGTGATCATGCAAATATACAGATACAAGCTCCTTTCTTTAGTCTTCAATTGCTTTCCATACTTACATATGCTTTAATGGCGATTATGGTTGTTTTTCTTCTTGCGTTTTCTAATTTTAACATGGTATCAGAGCAGGAAATTATCATCCAGATCTGATTGCTCTCCTTTATCAATTATCTCAATTTTTTTTTTCTTTTTTTCTTCATTTCTTCATCAGCAGCCATGGCTGCTCCACGAATTGAAGATGACAATAATCCTTTCTTTTTACATCACTCAGATGGGGCACATACTGTAGCCGTCACTCCTCTCCTTGATAATACGAATTATCTTACCTGGAGCAAATCCTTTGCTCTAGCCATTTCCATAAAAATAAGATGGAATTTTTAGATGGTAGCATTCAAATGCCAAGTTTAGATAGTCTACTTCACATACCATGGTTCAGATGCAACAATCTAACTCTGTCATGGTTGTTGAACTTTATTTCAAAGGAGATTGCCTCTACTGTTTTCTACATCAATTCAGCTAAAGAAGTTTGGGACAAGCTTATGGCTCATTTTGCTCAGCCTGATAATATCAGGATTTTCCAATTAAAACAACAATTGAGATAAGTCATGCAGGGTGCCAGATCTGTGAGTTAATATTTCACTCAATTGAATGGGATATGAGAAGATTGAGAAACTATAGATCATCTTCTTATTGTGTTTGTGGTAAGTGTACATGTGCAGGTGTGCAATCATTGGAAAAAGATACACAGATGGATAACACTTTCAAATTCTTGATGGGCTTGAATGATTCATATGAAGTTGTCAGAGGACAAATAATCTTGATGAGTCCATTGTTTTGCAGGTAATTTTGGTGTTTTTCTCATATTTTAATTAGGGTTTAATGTTGTTTATAATAGTTTTAAGTCAAGTTTCGTTAGGTTATAAGATATTTTCTTGTTTTATTGTTTTGAGTCTTATGTATACAATATTGGTGATGTTTGTGTGATTATTGGGTTTGTAAGTACATAATTCTTATTTCGTAGGTGGCTTAATGAATTAGATTCCCGCCAAGACGTGACGGCATTGAGGCTAAAAAACTGAGCCGAAAGCAGCCCGAATCGACTACCAACCTGTCGATCAACTGAGAACAGCCCAAATCGACTGAGCAACAAAGGCTGACCCGTTTCAATAGCAAGGCAGTCGATCGATGATCGATAAGTTCTTAGCACTCTAGTTTTAGAAATCGTCTCCGCAATAGTACGAAGTCGATTGTAGAGTGGAAAGTTTTATCCCGAGTCGTGTCACTCGAGGATAGATATTATCGGTAATTGGTGTTTTTACTTAATCTTTTGTTATTAAACTATGCTACTCTAAGAAAGCAATAAGTCATTTTGTTTGAACTTGAGTTTTTAATGCTAATACTTGAATTGAAATGAAAACTTTTAAAATACTAATTAAAGCAAAGGGAAATGAATATTTAAAGCTTGCTTGAGAATAACTAATTTTGAGGAAATTACTTAAAGACTAATTAAAAATCTTAAATAAATTAAAACTACTAAATTAAAGAAAACTTGCAAGTTGAAAGGGAAAATGGAGGAAAAATCAAAACTTTAAATTGAAAGAAGTCTGTTAAGTTATAAGAATTTTTGATCAATTTTGGTGAATTTGTATAAATTTTGTGTAATTGTGCCTGTAATTGCCGAGGAGAAGAGAGGGGGAAACTGGAGAGTTTGAGAGAAATTGGTAGGTAGGAAAAGATATGTATTATCATGCTTGTTCATTTCATATTGCTTTCCCCTATTTATAAACATAAGGGGGGACCATTTGGCATAATAAACCCTAACACATAACAATAAGGATAACTAATTAAAAGTGCAAATAATATAATCTTGACAATGTAAGCCTAATAGGCCCAGCAGCTCCTTTATTTGATCAATGGGGTCCCTCCAGCTTTCGGCCCAGCTCCACAACCCGCCTGGCACTTCTCAACTCGACCCAGCGCCTTTTCTTCTCTTGCCCGTTCCTCATCTTTCCCCCTTACCCGTAATCCAAAGACTGAGGCTTTACCAAAATTCATCTTCTTTCCCTCTTCTTCCCCGGCGATTCCTCCAATCTCAGTCAAATTAGGTTTAACAACCATAACAATACCCCCCGGATTTTCAGATCCTTGACCGCAAGGATCTAAAGTCGGGAACTTTTTAACCACCCATTTCGTATCCTCCCAAGAAGACAATCCCAAATTAAGGTTTCCCCATTCAATTAATACTTGTGCGACTTCTTCTCCTTTTCTGATTATGTGCCGRTGGTCTAACACCRGGRGAGGAGCAATTTYMACAYCCCCATRCGAATCAACCTRCGGTAGCTTTTCGAGAGGTAAAGTTTCTGATTTTAGCTTTCCCTTCAACAAAGATACATGAAATACTGGGTGTATCTTTGAACCCTCTGGTAATTCCAACTTATATGCTACCTTTCCAATTCTCTGAATTACAGGATAAGGCCCATAGTACCTGGAAGCTAGTTTCAAATTCTTGCGGAGATGTAGGGAGTTTTGCTTATAAGGCTGCAATTTGAGGTAAACCTGATCCCCTACTTCAAAGGTTCTCTCTGTTCTTGATTTGTCTGCATTAGTCTTCATGCGGTTCTGGGCATGCATGAGGTTTTCCTTTATTGCTTTAAGCATGGTTTGTCTCTGTAACATGAGGTCCTTAGCTTCTCCATTCATTACATCTATGTAGGGTCCAGTAGATAGTAGGGGTGGGGTGTAGCCATACAGGGCTTGAAAAGGGGTCATCTTTAGGCCTGTGTGGTAGTTGGTTTTGTACCAATGTTCAGCAAGAGATAACCACTTAACCAACTGCCTAGGTGTAGCACTGGTCATGCATCTCAAGTAGTTCTCTAGGCATTGATTCAATCTTTCAGTTTGCCCATCTGTCTGGGGGTGGTAGGCTGAGGATAGGTTGAGTTGAACCCCTAGCAGTTTAAATAGGTCCTTCCAAAATGTACTTGTAAAAATCTTGTCCCTGTCTGATATAATACTCACTGGTAGGCCATGCAACTTGTAGATAGTATCTAGAAACACCTTGGCTAAAGACTGAGCAATATAAGGGTGTGATAAATCTAGAAAGTGCCCATATTTGGTAAACCTGTCAACTATCACCCAAATTACATCTTTACCCCCTGACTTTGGTAGCCCCTCTATAAAATCCATTGAGATGTGGGTCCATGCTTGCTCTGGGATGGGCAAGGGTTGTAGCAACCCAGGATGGCCATCATGGTCTGGCTTATTCCTCATACACACATCACAAGACTGCACCATTGTAATAACATCACTCTTCATTTTTGGCCAGAAGAAAACACCCTTCAACCTCATATATGTCCCATTTATCCCAGAGTGACCACCATAGGCTGACTCATGCATCACTGATAGTATGTGTCTCCTCACTGTCTCATCTTGTCTAACCATTAGCCTACCCTTATACTTGATAATTCCCCCATTGATTGTGTATTCAGGAAAAAGGGTAGGGTTTATACTCTTGCTAGCCAAAATCTTATTACAAAATGGGTCCTTGGCATAGGTAGCTGTTACCTCCTTTACCCAACCTGGAACCACAAGGCTAATAGCCTCACAACTCTCCATATCCTCACCCCTCCTTGATAGTGCATCTGCTGCTCTGTTCTCAACCCCCTTCTTGTACTGTATTTCATAGTCAAGTCCTAAGAGTTTGGTGATCCACCTCTGTTGCATAGGTGACATAACTCTCTGATCCAACAMGTGTTTTAGAGCCTGTTGATCAGTCCTGATAATGAATTTATGGCCCTGCAAGTAGTACCTCCACCTCTGTATAGCCATTAGGACAGCTAGGAACTCRCTTTCATATACAMATAGGCCTTGACTCCTTGGGCAGAGAGTTTTACTCATGTATGCAATGGGTCTCCCTTGTTGCATCAACACAYCACCTACTCCATACCCACTGGCATCAGTTTCTAAGGTAAAGGGTTGGGTGTAGTCAYGTAGAGCTAGGACAGGTGTAGTGCTCATGGCTTTKTTCAGTTGTTGAAAAGCTTCTTRAGCTTRAGTTCCCCAGTTAAACTMGTTTTTCTTTAGTAAATTGGTGAGGGGTCTGRAAATAACTCCATACCCCTTGACAAACCTTCTGTAATAACCAMTCAMCCCCAAGAAACTRCTCAACTGCTTAACAGTGCTAGGTTTAGGCCAATTGACCATGCATTCTACCTTCTGWGGATCTGTTGATACCCCTTCTGCAGATATGATATGCRRTAGGTACTCAATCTGCTGTTCACCAAACTGGCACTTGCTCCTCTTAGCAAACAATGTGTTCTCCCTCAATAGGGTCAGTACCACTTCAAGGTGCTTTAGGTGTGCTTCCTTCTCCTTACTGTATATTAGTATGTCATCAAAGAAAACTAAGACATATTTCCTCAGACAACCCTTAAAAACCTGGTTCATTAGAGACTGAAAAGTGGCTGGGGCATTACACAGCCCAAATGGCATCACTAGAAATTCAAAGTGACCATGATGTGTACTAAATGCTGTGAGATATCTGTGTTCAGGCTTCATCAGAATCTGGAAATATCCTGACCTTAAATCTATTTTTGAAAAATACTTAGCTCCAACTAGTTCATCCAGCATCTCTTCAATGATGGGAATAGGATAGTCATGTTTCACTGTCAGTTCATTAAGGTACCTGTAGTCTACACACATTCTCCAGGTTGCATCCTTCTTCTTTACCAAAAGCACAGGTGAGGCAAATGGGCTCTTGCTATTCTGAATAATTCCTGAATCCAATAACTCTTGCACAATTCTTTCAATCTCATCCTTATGATTGTGTGATGTCCTGTAGGGGTATTGATGTTTAGGCACACTTCCTGGTTTAAGAACTATTTGGTGCTCCACACCTCTGCCAGGTGGCAATCCCTCAGGTTCCCCAAATACATCCTCATACCTTTCCAATAAGTCATGCAACTCCTTATCCTCCTTAAGGTCAGGTTTGAGGGGGTGCAGCAAATACACTCCTTCCACTTGCTCTTCAAATTCAGTATGTAACAGCTGAAACAGGGAGTGCTCTGTGATTATTTGGCACTGGTGTGTGTCAGTTAGGGCCTTTAATCTTATCCTGCTTCCTCTAAGGTTCACAGTGACTGACATGTCATCATAATCTAACTCAATAGGGGTATTCTCCTTAAGCCAATCACCCCCAAGAATAAGATCACATCCTTCATGTTTTAAGAGCCTTAGTGGGTATTCGAACACATAATTCTTCATTGTCCAGGTAAACCCCACTGTTTGTTGAGAGCTCAGCAGCTTTTGTCCATTGGCCACCCTTACCATAATGGGCTTTGTGGGCCCCAATCCACACCCTAATTCTCTGGTAGTTTCTTATTTGATAAAGCTCAGTGTACTTCCTGAGTCCAACAGCACATGAAGTTGTTTGTCTCCACAGTACCCCACAAACCTCATGGTTGTAGGTCCATTCCCTCCCACAATGGAGTTAAGTGACATTTGCACTTCTTCAACAAGGTCCYRTTCTTGCTCAYGTTCTTCACTGATAGGATTTGAATTCAGGTAGGACAGTTCTTCTTCCTCAGTCATCATCATGTAATTAATCCTGTGCTTACACCTGTGCCCCACTACAAATTTCTCATCACAATTATAGCAGAGTCCTTTCTCTCTTCTTGCTGCCATCTCAGCTGATGAAAGTAACTTAGGTGGGTTTTTTGCTTGGGTAGGAGGGGTCTGTCTGTAAACATTGGAATTATTGGGTGCCATGACTTTATGATTAGGGTAAGGGCAGGAGAAAAATTCCTGTTGGGTCCCTTAACTCTCTTTGTGATTGCTTCCAAGGTCATCAACTGTTTCCTTCCCAGTTCCATGGTTTGTTGTAGGGTGTTAGGCTCAAACATGTTAACAAAGGCTTGTAAGTCCTCATGTAGGCCACAAATGAAACTTGCTATGAAATACTCCTCAGTATATCTTCTCTGATTAATCATCAACATACAAGCCCTCAGTTCTTCAAACTTCTCCACACAATCAACATATGAACCCCCTTGTTTTAGCTTGTTAAACTCTCCAATGATCTTAGTTTCTTTCAGTTCATCAAATTTAGCAGAAACCAATTCTATAAACCTCTGCCATGTGAGATCAGTGTCCCCTGAATTGAAATTGTGAAACCACTGAGCAGCCTTACCTTCAAAGTGCATGGTGGCTAGAGTTACCTTTTGTGTTTCTGGGATGTTGGGTATCAATTTAAAATACCCATTGCATTTGAGTATCCAGCTCCTAGGGTTTGATCCATCAAACCTGGGAAAGTCAATTTTGGGCAAGGGACTGATTATCTGGGGTGTTTGTTGCTTTGTGAGTATTCTGTTTCTTGTTGTTTGTGGTCTTGACTGGCTGCCTTCATGGAGAGGATTAGAAAAAGGTGATCCCAGAATTGATTCATCATCAGCTGTTGCTTTGCCTTTGTTCATATTGAGGAGCTGCAGTTGCATAGCTGCTAGGGTTTGTGTGAGATGATCAAGCCTGTCCATAAACCCTGTTTTTAACTCCTGCATCTCAGCTTTAATGCCATGAAATTGCTCCTGTGTTTCTTGTTCCTTAGCTGTTCTCTTCAGATTTTCAGATTGGAAATTGATCTCTAATTTCTTTTGCATTTCTTGCAGGTCTTTCAGCCGGGTACCATCAGCCATGGCCAAGGAAGGATGGGCTCTAGATACCAAATGTTAAGTTATAAGAATTCTTGATTAATTTTGATGAATTTGTATAAATTTTGTGTAATTGTGCCTGTGATTGCCGAGGAGAAGAGAGGGGGAAATTGGAGAGTTAGAGAGAAATTGGTAGGTAGGAAAAGATATGTATTATCATGCTTGTTCATTTCATATTGCTTTCCCCTATTTATAAACATGGGGGGGGGGGGGGGACCATTTGGCATAATAAACCCTAACACATAACAATAAGGATAACTAATTAAAAGTGTAAATAATATAATCTTGACAATGTAAGCCCAATAGGCCCAGCAGCTCCTTTATTTAATCAATGGGGTCCTTCCAGCTTTTGGCCCAGCTCCACGACCCGCCTGGCACTTCTCAACTCGAGCCAGCGCCTTTTCTTCTCTTGCCCGTTCCTCATCTTTCCCCCTTACCCGTAATCCAAAGACTGAGGCTTTACCCAAATTCATCTTCTTTCCCTCTTCTTCCCCGATGATTCCTCCAATCTCAGCCAAATTAGGTTTAACAACCATAACAAAGTCAAAGAGCATTAAATAGGAAGAAGTCAAATTTATCAAAGAGGTAGGTTTCATACATCTTTCAAAGACCAAATATTTTTTTAGACAAAAGGAGTAAAAAGTTTCAAGAAGAATTCTTCAATGGAGTTTTTGTCTAAAGAAGAATGGCAAGCTAGAAGATGTAAATGAGAAATTGAAATGCAATTAAAAACAACATGAACTACAAATCTACTAACCAACACAAAAGTAATTACAACAACATAAGAACAACACACAATATATAAAGGGGAAAGATGACTACCAATTTCACTCCAAATAAGGCTCCAAGGTTTGTAACAATATTCAAAAGATAGAAATCAACTTCAACACAACAAAGAACCACAAATGAGGAAATGTCACCTTCTCCAACACTTACTATGAAAATTTAACTAAACTATTTTAAGGATTATGAACTAAGGTTTAGAGTTTAAAAGCAATAAATAATAAAAAGTGGCTTGGAAGAGATTGAACAAGTTCAAAATCAGCCAAGGAAGGGATAAGGTTGGTGGAGAAATGGTTGGGATATATATATAGTCGCAAGGGCAAAATCATCAAAATGGGTCAAAAATTACAATATTTCCTGCGTTGCAGTCGATAGACTGTTTCATCCTCAAACGGCTCAGCTTCCGTTGAGTAGTCGATTTGGGTTGGGTCGGTCGATCGACTGGACTAGTAGTCGATCGATTGCATGCCAGTCGATCGACTGTCATGGCTGCTCCCGGCTCAGTTTTTCTTATTTTTCGCCCAGACGTCCGCCAATTGTTGTTACTTATTCTCTCTATGTTCCCTTGCTTGTCTTCACTTGTACGTTCCATAGCGAGTCGAATGGAATTCCCTAAGCGTGCGCGGGTCCCGCTTGGTCATTCTACGGCCAAAAATATAAAAACGAGTATAAAACTACGAAAACATAATAAAAACCGCGCAAACGCTACAAAAACCTAAAACTAACTAAATAGGCCCAATCGACTCCTAATACCCATAAATGCAAGAAAAACACATGCAAACGCGATACAAAAAGTTAACAAAAATACGTACAGAAATGTGCAAATCAACCGACATGCAGTCGATCGACTACACAACCACCGATCGACTGAGAACAGCCCAAATCGGCTGAACAACAGAGGCTGACCCATCTCAACAACAAGGCAGTCGATCAACTACATCGTTGGGACTTTTGGTGTTTTTGACGATCTTGCCCCTGCGACCCTCTATATAAACCCCACATCTTTCCCCAACAAGGAAATCCACTCTTCTCCCAACTCTTGCTTAGGTTTGGGATCTAGTTTCTCTCTCTAACTCTTAGATTTAATTTCAAACTTTTCCTTGGATTTGTAAGCTCAAGAAGAATTCAAGTCAATCACTTGGATTTTATTTGCTTTGTAATTTCATTCAAAATTTTGGATTCTCTTTCTTAATTCAAGTAAGTCCTTCATTATTCTTCCTTGTTCTTCAATTTATACATTTTGCCTTATCTCTTAGATTTATTATTAGATTTGTGGTTTGGTTTAAGGAATCTAGGTGAGTGACACACCTTGATTATAGATCGGGTCCTTGATCATTTTTATTTTAAGTATTTCATATGCTTTATTTTAGTTTTTATTTTCATGCATGGTTTTATGTTGAATCCTAGATCTACTCTTCATTTCTAGTCATTTTTCGAAAAGCTTTTAACTATCATGTCAACTTTTATTACTCTTCCTATTGGTGCTTTCGATTTTCGTTAATTTGCATTATTTAAGTTTTTATGATCTTGCATGCATAGTTTTACCTTAGGCTTTCATGCTTGTACTTTGTTGTTTCTTTGCTTTTTATTACTTATTTTGATTATTGCTTGCAATTTCAATATGGCCTACGCATGAGGCATCCAAAACACTTGCTTTACTTTTCATAGATCGTCGTAGTTCCTCGTTTATTTTCATAATTTTCCATTTATTCTCATTTTTCCTTAAATTTCATCAAGCTAAAAACCCATTGATTCATACAATCGCATCGAATATTGATAATACCAAGCCACACAAATCTTATCTATACTATACCCAACCATCAAAAATCTCTAAAACAAAATGGCGCCATTGCGACTCGGCTTGGTTAAGGTTTTAAATTTGCTTGTAATTTCTTCGAGTTCTTATCTTTCTTTTATTTAATGTTTTTATTGAGTGTATACAAGGTCGTCGAACTCTTAGGTACGATTTAGCTCCTTACATTCCTAATCCTAAGCGATTAAGGAGTTTACAACGTCCCCTTGCTACTAATTACGACATGTCAAATAATCTTCCCACTTCAGGCCCATTTCCAAATCCATGGGCCCATGATCCTCAAAGATATAGCACTCCCGAGCCTGTTGTTCATGTCGAGTCTTCCACACCAAGTGATAAACCTGGGCTTTTGACTCCCAACCCCACGACCCCTCTCGACCATGCCCTAGAAAATCAAGGGAGTGGTTCCACCACTCATGGACACGCCATGGGCCTACACCAAGGTACCGCACCCCATCCTAACCCTTCTAATGCTTTCATTTCTAATACTTATGGCAATGGGGGTTACATTCCTAACATGGGAGGGCATGGTGGAAACCATGTTGGGAATGCGATGCATAGTAATGGTGTTGGAAACATGGGAGGGCAATGGTGCAAATTATGTTGCCAATGGTGTTAATGGCAATGGTCAACCCAACATGGGAGGGCATGGTGCAAACCATGTTGGGTATAGTGGCTTCATGGGTATGAATGGTCCGTATGGAGGTTATGGTTCTCCCAATCCTTATCCGAATATGTATAATGGAAGCTTTTTTGGGTCTGGGTGGGAATGTTGGTGGCCGAAATCTAAATCCCGACCCGTATGGAGGTCCTCATGCTTATAATTTCAATCATGCTCCGAATGGAAATTTGAACAGTAATGGTGGTGGTCCGGGTTATGGAGGTGCTGACAATAATGTTCACGAGGGCACTCCCGATCAGTTTGCTTTATTTGGAGATATGAGCCCAATGCCCAAAACACCCCTCCCGTCTTGACCCTGAGAGAGGTTAGAAAAGCCTTTGTTGGGGCGACTATTTTATCGTGTGTATCCCTTCCTCCCGAGGTTATGGATATTGATATAAGATCGTTCAATTTTGCTCGGCTTCCTATATTTTATGGATTTGCTAAGGAGGATCCTCTCCAATTCCTTCGGCAATTTTTATGGAAAGTCTCGAGTTTCCACCGCCCGGATATGATAAGTCTAGAGCATCTTCAACTCCGATGCTTTTCATATACTCTTCAAGATAAAGCATTTTCATAGTTTATGAGTATCCCTTCCAATTCTATCCATAAATGGGATGAGTTCTTGGCAATATTTTTGGATCATTATTATTCCGATGAAAAGACGACCGAGTTGAGGATCAAGATTATCTTGTTTAAACAAATGAAAAACGAGTCATTTCACTCCGCTTAGGCTCGTTCCCAAGATCTTCTCATGAGTTTCCCACATCATCGTATGCTAAAGGAACTTCTAATCCAAACTTTCAATGAGGCATTGGACCCACATTTCCAAAATATGGTGGATACGTCGGCGGGGGGTAATATGAAGGATCAACCCCCTCAAGTGGTTCACAAGATTTTCACCTCTCTAAGCCAAAAATTCTCAACAAAAGTCTTCTCGAGCGACATATTCTAGTGCCAATGAAGCGAGTGACGCTTCTTTCCCTAGGGAGCTTAAGTTGGAAAATAAAATAGCGGCTATGGAGGCTCGAATTGCTAAGTTATCTAGCCCAAGCCCGGATCACCCATGTGCATCGTGTGGAATAATTGGTCATGATACCACGTCTTATCCTTCAAATCATTCTTTCTATATGGCGATGCCTCAATAGGAGGAGTTGTGTGGGGTTCAAGGGTATCAAGCGGGACCCGGTGTTGCTAAGCCTCCTTTTTCCCGTTTGCCGACTCACAATCCTTCCTATCATCCTAGCAATCGCATGCATCCGAATTTAGTTTTGCCAATCCAATGCGGGTGTTAATCCTCACGTGGGTCCGTCTCGTCCACCTATTATGATGAATGCTCCTACTCCACCTTCTGATCTGAATCTCTTGGCCATTATGCAACAAATGCAAGCATTTTCCGTTATGTTGGCTTCGTTCAATGCTAGGTGATTTGTAATTTTTTGTACGCATTTTTGTTACCTTTTTTTGTCGTGTTTGCATGTATTTTTCTTGCATTTGTGGGTATTAGGATTCGTTTTGGCCTATTTATTTAGTTTTAGGCTTTTGTAGCTTTTGTGTGGTTTTTATTAGTTTTTCGTATATTTTTACTCGTTTTTATATTTATGGCCGTAGGATGACCAAAGCGGTCCCGCGCAAGCTTAGGGCATCCCACTCGACTTGGATTGGAACGGACAAGCAAGGAAACACAGCGCGAATGAGGAGCGATAGTCGGCGGACGTTTAGAGCGGAAATAAGAAACCGAGCCGGAGCAATAGTACAAGTCGATCGACTGGCATTCAGTCGAATCGACTGACATTCCAGTCGATCGATTGAACCATGCCAAATTGACTATGAAACAGTGAGTTTGGCATTTGAAGACGAAGCAGTCGATCGACAGCTTTCAGTCGATAGACTGGATTTCAGTCGATCGACTGAAACGCAGTAATTTTTGTGGTTTTTGGCCCATTTTGATGATTTTGCCCCTGTATTTTTGTATAAATAGGACAAGCTCTCTCCAACCTTATCCAACTCTCCTTGGTGGAATTTGGACTTGTTCCATTTCCTCCAAGCCTTTACCATTTCCATAGCTCAAGAACCCTAGTTTTGTGTAGTTTAGCTAGCTTGGTAGTTAGTTTAGTTAGGTTTAGCAGTTGTTAGCAAGTGTTGGAGAGGGTGACAACTCCTTCATTTGTGGCATTAATTGTTTTGAAGATTTGGATTTTCTTTTGAAGGTTGTAATCTACATATGAAGCTATTGTTTGGTTTTTAATGCAATTGGTAGTTTTCTTTCCCTTCATTGTTATGCTTTCTCCTTGTTGTTGTGTTGTTTATTAAGCTTTGGTTTGTGTTGTTTTCTTTTCATTGTTCTTCAATTTCTAATTTCTAGATTTTAGTTTGTTCTTGTTCTTGCAAAACTCCATGAATGCTTTCATTTTCAAGCTTTTTACCTCTTTTAGTTAAACAAACACTTTGTTGTCAAAAGCCAAATGGGACCTTCCTCTTTGGTAATTTGTCTTGTTCTATTTAAAAGCCTTTGACTTTTATCAATTTTAAACACTTTGATTTTCCCTCCAATTTCTCTTTCAAGATTTACAAGCTTTCTTAGGTTGAGTAGTTTTTAATTTATTTTAGGTTCTTAATTAGTATTTAATTAATGTCATTAGAATTAGTCCTTTCAAGCAAGCTTTTAATTCTCTTTAATCTTTGCATTAGTTAGTGTTATAAAGTTTTCATGTCAATTTAAGTTTTAGCATTAAAAACATAAACCCAATCAATGACTTAATGCTTTCTTAGGAGTAGATTAGTTTAATTTACATTGACAAGGGAGTAAGTGAAAACACCGACCGCTGATAACATCTATCCTCGAGAAACACGACCCGGGAAAACTTACCGCTCTACAATCAACTCTGTACTATCACGGAGACGATTTCTTAGAGTGCTAAGAAATCTTCTATTAAATTTTGGCGCCATTGCCGGGAATAGATTAAGGCTAATGGTGTTTTTAATTACTTCTCTTGTTATCTTGGTTGGTAGTTAGTTTAGATTTTTGTTTTACTTTCGATGCTCGTAATCCTTTGTTTAGTGTTGTGCAAGGTAGGCGAACGATGACCAACTCATTCAAGAATCTAATGTCGCCAGCCCACACTCACGGCAATCAAAGGATGCCTCGGCCACGAGTATCTTCCAGGCCCGCATCATCACCTCGCGGCCCGCTAGATTGATCCGGCCGAGGATGGCAAACTACCGAGCTAGTTTGCCATACGATGACCCTTATATCCAAACTCCCGAATATCTAAATCCATACACCACCACCCCAAGATATTGGGTCTCCTCGAATTATGATGACCCGTATGCTTTGATCGGTCGAGAGTGGGCCCCAACTTTCGATTATCCCAGCCCAAGCCCTTCTTGTTCTCCACCGATTTCATATCCCCATAACCCGAGCTTGGATCCGTATGCACCGACTCGTGATCCTTCTGATCTGTGTTTTGACGATCCATACGCCCCACTCACCCAAGCTTTGACTCTTATGCTCCACCAATCCATGATTCATCATATTCTTGGAGCTACGACCTTTACGATCTACCCACCTCGAGCTCGTATACTTCGAGCGATGATCCTTACGTCACACTTTCGCAAGATTCATCTATCCCCTAACTCCCGGACTTAGAGTCTCTCTTAGACAAGCTCGTGGAAGCGATTCGACAATCGGATGAACGCCTAGCTCGCATGGAGACTCAAGTAGAGCAAATTTCCAATGATGTGGTTGAGCTTAAAGGACCATGTCTTGACGAGATGCCCGTCTTTGATGTGGTGGTTTCTACCGTTGTTGATGGCAATGCGAATTTTGACGGTCTTTTGCAAGAGGTGTGCACGGAGGTGGAGTTAGAGGGTGAGGAGAAAGGGTCAGAAGTCGGCGTTACCCCTCTCGTGTTTTGTGAGGATGTTGTAGTGGGAAGTGAGGTGGAGTCACCCGTGGGGTTTCCAACGACACTTGGAGTGTTGAGTTCCTTTGTTCTTGGCGAGGACGATGAAGTTGTGCCATTTTTGGAGGATATGAAGTCAATCGAGCCTCTTTTACCACCATCCGATGTCGTTTGTCTACTTGAACAAGTGGAGGTGGAAGAGGTAATGGGGGATGTGTTGGATCCTACTCTCTCGTGCCCGACTACGACCACTTCTAAATTCAAGAGAGAGGAGATAACGGTTGGGGAGACGAAGGAGTATGTTGACCCATTTTGGGAAGATCAAGCTTGGGTGGTCGATTACTCCCTCTTCCGACCTCCGAAGCAAGCCCGCGCTCTTGACATTTTGATCTTCCGGCTTGCACGACGTGCCCGCCTTGGTGATTTTTGTCACCCAGTATGTCTACCAGAGAACACCAAGGCGTGGCATGATCACCATCTCTTCTTGGATCCCGGATAGCGTCATGTATAAATCGTCGAGCTATAGACGTTAAAGTAGCGCTTATTGGGAGGCAACCCAATTTAAAAAAAAAAGAATTTCAAAATTAAAAAACAAATTGTAAATATCTTGTTTTTGCAACCCCCGTTTGTTCATTTCTTGTAGATCGCTTGCCTCGACTCACGAAGAGGATCTTTGCACAACCGCGTCATCACAAGCTCGAGAATAGGGGCATTCTCTTTTCCCTACACTTTTTACCGCTTTATCTAGCTTAAATTTCAATGAGGACATTGCTAGGTTTTAAGTGTGGGGTGGTGGTTAGAGTTTGCCTTAGGCTTTTAAGATTGTTTGCATGCTTGCTTGTGCTAATCGTGTGTGTTATTTTTGCTTGGGACCTTGGCGAAGTGACGCGGTTTTGATGATTTGGTTAGGGAGTTTAGATTGTCAATCGGATGTAGTGGACTTAGGTGGCTTAACTCGTTGGGAACTTTATTCGGCTTTAGCTTCGTGCTATCCTTGAGCTCAATTAGAACTAGTGCCTCAACTAGCCTCGTCATCAAACACTCTCTATAGGAATTTCGTTTTGTATTTTGGAGCCGTCAATTGCTCCACGCGCTCGATCAAAATATTGTAAGTTGCTTGTAGCAACGAATGATCAGAGTCGTTGAATGCTCGTTGTATTGTACATAGTATTTAAGTACCTCACGTTTATGGTACCAAAGAAAAAAAAATAAAAAAAAGAAAGAAAAAAAATGATGATGATGAATAAACAATAATACGATATAAATCCTTGAGTTTATTACATAATAAACGTGCACCCCTTGCACATTTCTTTTTTATTTTTAGATTTGGTTTGTCAAAGAGAGTTGTAGATGATTGAGGCTAGTAGGGAGCCGATTAACGGTTCGACCATGGATAGACCTTAGCCGGGACAAGGACGAGGGGACCGACTTGGAGGGTTACCTAGTACTTTTAGGTTTCAGGAGTCGATCAAAGCTTTATTTGTCAATGCATCATTGTCGTCCTTTTAGACAAGCTAACAAGCATTGTAGCATACGACGTCTCAAATTAGATTTTGTGCATTAGTTTAGGATCATCCGGGGGTAGTTTTCTAATTCTAGATTAGTATTGCTTGAGGACAAGCAATTATTCTAAGTGTGGGGTGGTTGATTTGTACTTTTTTGTACGCATTTTTGTTACATTTTTGTGTCGTATTTGCATGTGTTTTGCTTGCATTTATGGGTATTAAGAGTCGTTTTATCCTATTTTGTTAGTTTTAGGTTTTTGTAGCTTTTGTGCAGTTTTTTATTAGTTTTTCGTATATTTTTACTCGTTTTTATATTTATGGTCGTAGGATGACCAAAGCGATCCCGCACAAGCTTAGGGCATCCCACTCGACTCGGATTGGAACGGACAAGCAAGGGAACATAGCGCGAATGAGGAGCGATAGTCGACGGACGTTTAGATCGAAAATGAGAAACTGAGACAGGAGCAGCCATACCAGTCGATCGACTGGCATTCAGTCGATCGACTGAACCACGCCAAATCGAATGTGAAATAGTGAGTTTGGCGTTTGAAGATGAAGCAGTCGATCGACTGAAATGCAGGAATTTTTGTGGTTTTTGACCCGTTTTGATGATTTTGCCCTTACATTTTTGTATAAATAGGACCAGCTCTCTCTAACCTTATCCAACTCTCCTTGGTGGGACTTGGACTTGTTCCATTTGCTCCAAGCCTTTACCATTTCCATAGCTCAAGAACCCTGGTTTTGTGTAGTTTAGCTAGCTTAGTAGTTAGTTTAGTTAGGTTTAGTATTTGTTAGCAAGTGTTTGAGAGGGTGACAACTCCTTCATTTGTGGATTTAATTGTGTTGATGATTTGGATTTTCTTAATCTACATTTGAAGCTATTGTTTGGTGTTTAATGCAATTGGTAGTTTTCTTTCCCTTCATTGTTATGCTTTCTCCTTGTTGTTGTGTTGGTTATTGAGCTTTGGTTTGTGTTGTTTTCTTTTCATTGTTCTTCAATTTCTGATTTCTAGATTTTAGTTTGTTCTTGTTCTTGCAAAACTCCATGAATGATTTCATTTTCAAGCTATTTACCTATTTTAGTTAAACAAACACTTTGTTGTCAAAAGCCAAATGGGACCTTCCTCTTTGGTAATTTGTCTTGTTCTATTTAAAAGCCTTTGACTTTTATCAATTTTAAATACTTTGATTTTCCCTCCAATTTCTCTTTCAAGATTTACAAGCTTTCTTAGGTTTAGTAGTTTTTAATTTATTTTAGGTTTTTAATTAGTATTTAATTAATGTCATTAGAATTAGTCCTTTCAAGCAAGCTTTTAATTCTCTTTAATCTTTGCATTAGTTAGTGTTTTTAAGTTTTCATGTCAATTTAAGTTTTAGCATTAAAAACTCAAACCCAATCAATGACTTAATGCTTTCTTAGGAGTAGATTATTTTAATTTAGATTGACAAGAGAGTAAGTGAAAACACCGACCGCCGATAACATCTATCCTCGAGAGACACAACTCGGGAAAACTTACCGCTCTACAATCGACTCCAGGCTATTGCGGAGACAAATTCTTAGAGTGCTAAGAAATCTTCGATCACTAGGTTCAATGCTCTTGAGGCAATTGAAAAGTGATGTGAATATGCTAAAGCAAGCAAATGAGAAAGGAAAATTTCCAAGCCAAACTTCGCAAGCTCATGCGATCACGGTCTTTGGAAGTGGTGGGGTGGTCAATAATAAGGTTGTCCTGCCATCTGAGGAGGAGGTGGGTTCTATCCCGAGTGTTTTTCCTCTTCCAGATTCTACTCCCATGGGTCCCACCTTGGCCAAGGAACTTCCCGATGGCCTACATAAGTCTTCGAATCCCTACAAGGCACCAATTCCTAAGGTCCCCATGCCTCATCCATCCCGGCTACAAATTGTTACGAAGGATGACCAATTTCAAAAGCTCCATGATTTATTGTCCGACGTATTAGACGCCATCCAAAATTTTCCCGCTTACTCTAAGTTCTTCAAGGAGCTTTCTCCTAAAAAGCTTGAGAGCGCTATGAATGAGATAGTTTATCCATCTAAGGAGGAAAGTGTGGTTAGTGACCCTTCTCTCTTGGTTCTTAAGAAAGTGGATCCCATCTAGTTTTGTATTGATATAACACTAGGGAATGGTAAAGTCACTACGGGCATACTTGATTCCAGGGCGGGTGTTAATTTGATGCCGTTTTTGATATACGAACAATTAGAACTTCCTCCTTTACAAGAGATGCGCATTTTCTTACAATTGGCCGATAAGTCAATTAGACACCCAAAGGGGATGGTCAAGGATGTTCTTGTACAAGTTGGGGGGTTTGTGGTTCTGGTAGATTTTGTGGTGTTGGATGTTGGCATGGTGAATAATGATGGAGCCGAACACACTATCTTGCTAGGCCACCCGCTCATGGCTACAACTCAATGTTTGATAGACGTTGGGAAGAAAAATCTTACTTTGTTCGTAGCGGGTGAATCGGTCGCGTTTTCTATGTCTAACTTGTCATCTATTCCATCGAGCATCTTTTATGCGGATTGCTTACATATTGATGTGATTCAAGAGTTGGATGACCAAGTTTATATGAAGGACGAGAGTAAAGAGGTTATAGCGAGGGAAGTGAGGCCTTTGTTCATCTTGACGATCCAATTGTGTTTCAATATGCCAAAGGATTATTTGCGAAGGAGTGTACATGTGTTGTTGAGGGAAATATCAAACTTTTAGAGGGGGAGGTGGAGATTATGGATGATGGTTTAGAAAATAAACCCATTGAAAAGCTTTAAAATTATCTTGAGAAGATTGTTGAATCGCTCGAATTAGTTCCCAATGAGGTCGAGAGGAGGCAAAAGCCCGAGCTTAAGCCTTTACCATCTCACCTCAAGCATGACTATTTTGAAGAAGAGGAGAGCAAACCGGTTGAGTTTGAGCATGAAGATTTTGGGGCGATAGAAGTCGCGAATATGGATTTGAAGGAGGCCGGGCGTGAGAGAATGTTGCGAGTGGAGGAGTTAGATGAGTTTTGAAAATTTCAATGTGAAAATGCTCATATCTACAAGGAAAGAGCGAAACAAATCCATGACGAGAGGATAGTCCCAAAAGAACTTGAAGTCGGTATGCTCGTCTTGCTTTACAACTACGGTTTGGCTTTATATCCAGGAATGTTGAAATCGAAGTGGATGGAGCCATATAAAATTGAAGAAGTCAATCCGAATGGGGCGTTGGCCTTGATTAATCCTAAAACGCAAGAATGAGTCCAAGTCAACGGCCATCGGGTCAAGCCTTATCATGACGGTTTTCTCTTTCCACCATGAGCAAGAAGGGAGTTTGTCAAGCTAATGATGTAAAACAAGCGCTTCTTGGGAGGTAACCCATGTTATTTTCTTTATTTCTTTTATTTTTACATTTCTTTCTTTCTTTCTTATCATATATAAATCCAAAAACATTCTAAAAATTGAAAAATTAAAAAAAATTTGTGTTGTCTTTTGGTTCTTGTAGCCCTTGGTTTTGTTTTGTTTTGAGTCATGTGCATATTTTCTTGTGTTTTGTTTTTCGACTCCAACCTTGGCCGATTTAGTAAGTTGGTAGCGTTCATGGAGCTAGAAGAAACAAGCCATGCTCAGTTTTCACTTGGATTGCTTGGATGCTTAAGTGGACCCCACCAAGCTCGACCTAAACTCGCTCGGTTAAGGAAGCTCCTATCTCACCCTCCTTTTACTTGATTTTTATTAAAGTCTAATTAGGGTGTTGCATGGTTTAAGTGTGGGGTGGGTAAGTGGTTAGGGTCCGGGTTTTACAAAGCATGATTTTTGTTTGTTAGCCGAGCTCGATTTTAGCTCTTATATCTTCATAAATTGTGAGGAGAGAGAGAGAGTATGTTGTTAGTTGACTAGAAATGTGTGGGAAATCAATTGTGGGTTTTGGGTTTTGAGTCTCTTATATTTATATAAAAAAAAGAAGAAAAAAAAAGCAAAGAACAATAAATAAACTCTAACACAAATCATAAAAAGTGATAAAGCGTGCGTTTAAGTAAAAAGCCTAATGTTTAAAAAGGTTAAGTTTAGTAAAAAGAAGAGAATTCAAAAGGCTTCTAAGTGTTGTGAAATAAAAGTCAAAAAAGAGTGTGAGTGTAAGAAAGGGTTTCGAATGAAAGTTTAGTAATTTGGGAAAGGGAGAAGCGATCATAAGCTTCGAGTTCTAGAAGTTAGGGTTTCGTGTGTTATTGATCACGTTTGATCATGTGTTAGCCACTATATCCATATATTCCATACCTTACCAAAGAGCAAACATTACAACCCAAAATAAAGACCTCTTTCAATTCTTGTTTAGTCATGTACAATGGGCGAGTTTGAGTTTCCAATTTGTGAAATCTTGACAAGGTGCATGCATTGTCCGACTTTAGCATATACACGGCCCATATAACAAACACTTGAGTGAATTGAGCGAACAACCTCAAAATCCCATTAGAGAGGAAGTCATCAATTTGGTTTTCATTTGAGAAAGATTAATACGAGCAATGCTTGACGATAACGAGTTTTGATGCTTTTATCATCTTAATTAGGATAAGCACCACAGTCGATCGACTACATCGCCGGGATTTTTAGTGTTTTTGATGATTTTGCCCCTGCGACCCTCTATATAAACCCCACATCTTTCCCCAACAAGGAAATCCTCTCTCCTCCCAACTCTTGCTTGGGTTTGGGATTTAATTTCTCTCTCTAGCTCTTAGATTTAATTTCAAGCTTTTTCCTTAGGTTTGTAAGCTCAAGAAGAATTCAAGTCATCACTTGGATTTTATTTTCTTTGTAATTTCATTCAAATTTTGGATTCTCTTTCTTAATTTAAGTAAGTTTTTCATTATTTTCTTCCTTATTCTTCAGTTTATGCATTTTGCCTTAGCTCTTAGATTTATTGTTAGATTTGAGATTTGGTTTATGGAATGTAGGTGAGTGACACACCTTGATTTTAGATCGGGTCCTTGATCGACTTTATTTTAAGTGTTTCATATGCTTTATTATGGTTTTTTATTTTCATGCATGGTTTTATGTTGTATTATAGATCTACTCTTCATTTCTAGTCATTTTTCGAAAAGTTTTTAACTTTCACGTCAACTTTTATTGCTCTTTCTATTGGTGCTTTTGATTTTTGTTAATTTTCATTATTCAAGTTTCTTTGATCATGCATGCATAGTTGTACCTTAGGCTTTCATGCTTGTACTTTGTTGTTTCTTTGCTTTTTATTGCTTATTTTGATTATTGCTTGCAATTTCAATGGCATAAACACGAGGCATCCGAAATACTTGCTTTACTTTCATAGATTGTCGTAGTTCCTCGTTTATTTTCTTAATTTTCCATTTATTTTTGTTTTCCTTAAACTTCATCAAGCTAAAAACCCATTTATTCATAAAATCGCATCGAATTTCGATAATACCAAGCCACACGAACCTTATCTATACTATACACACCCTTCAAAAATATCTAAAACATCCATTATCATCACTGGATAAAGCATATTCTCTTATCCTCCAATAAGAAAGGCAGAGGTAGAGCAGAAATATGGGAGTATCTACAGCAGATGCTTCAGCTATGGCAAGCTTCAAGAAAAAGGATAAATATGAAGTCATTTGTGGACACTGTAAAAGCCTGGGCACACACAAGATAAATGCTACAGGATCATTGGCTTCCCTCAAGATTTTCAGTTCACCAAGAGTAAACCAAAATAATTTTAGGGGAGAGGATATCACCAAGAAAATCAAACATCAATTGCTATGGAGAACTCGAAAAATCAACTATCACTCAATTCAGCTCAAGTTCAACAGTTGTTGATATTTCTCAATGGGAATGTACCACGGACTCACCCATCATCTTCTGATAATTGCATTGCTAAGGCAAACATGACAGGTATCACATCACCATTTGCATCTACATGTTTATTTCCCTCACACCATCAGAAACTAGCATCATCATGGATCATTGACACTGGAGCTGTAGATCATATGGTCTGTGACCCCTCACTTGTCACAAATATTACTCACTCGCCTCATGTTTTTGTTCAGTTACCAAACAAAACAAGAGTTCTTGTCATTCATGTTGGAGATGTAGTTTTATCTGAGAAGTTTGTGTTGAAAAATGCATTATGTGTACCCTCTTTTCACATTAACTTGATCTCTGTCAGCAAGTTGGCTTCTAACCCTACACTGCAGCTCATCTTCTCACATCATAATTTCATCATACAGGATCACACCACTGGTATGATGATTAGGTTATCTAAAGATCATCAAGGCCTTGACCTATTTGACATAGCCACACTCAGCAGAAACTCCATCACACCTACTCAAGAGACATCTCCATCAGCCTTATGCAACACAGTTTAAGGAAATAGTTTCCCTCCTTGGCATTATAGATTAGGTCATCTTTCTGATCAGAGATTAGTGGATGTTGCAAAATCTTTTCCTAATGTAAAATGCTATGGAAAAAATCCCTTGTAATGTTTGTCATAAAGCAAAAAAGGAAAATTTGCCATTTCCTATTAGTACTACTCAATCTTTGTCACCTTTTGATCTTATACACTGTGATATTTGGGGACCATATGCTCAGCCATCACTACAAGGCCACACTTATTTCCTGAATATTGTAGATGATTTCACTAGGGCAAATTGGATACATCTAATGAAGCATAAATCTGAAACTAGAAATCTTCTACAAGCCTTCATTAACATGACACAAACTCAGTTCAATCTCAAATTCAAAACACTTTGGTCAGATAATGGGCTTGAATTTCAGATGGTAGATTTCTTTAGGACCCATGGCATTATACATCAAACTTCATGTGTTTACACCCCCCCAACAGAATGGGATAGTAGAAAGAAAACACCAACACATACTCAATGTAGTTATTAAGTCCCTGCTATTTCATGCTTCTCTTCTTACCAAATTATGGGGAGAAGCTGTTCTTACTACAGTCTACCTAATCATTAGAACACCTTATCCACTCCTTAACATTGTGTCACCATATGAACTCCTACACTCACAATATTCTTCTTATGACCATCTCAGAGTCTTTGGTTGTCACTGTTTTGTTTCCACAAATAAACAACATAGATCAAAATTTGATCCAAGGGCAATCAGTTGCATTTTCTTGGGATACCCTACAGGAACCAAAGAGTACAAAGTTTACAGTCTACAAGATCACACCTCCTTTATTTCCAGGAATGTATTTTTCATTGAAAACTCATTTCCATTCTCCTCTCACACTAAGCCTAATGCTCACAATGAGCATTTCACCATATCCTCTGGCACTCAAGACATTCAGTATCGCATATGTTCCATAACACCAGATATCACTCCAGTCCCTACACATTCCAACCCTCATGAACATACCAAATCTCTCACTGAATATCCTCAAATTTTCCAACCACATACTCCCACAACAACCCCCACCAGCATCTGATATTCATGGATCATTTAATCTCACTCCTGCGAAACATCCTCAAAGACTCAGAAAACCTCCCTCTTATTTATCTGATTATCAATGCAACTTGGCTCACACACAATCATCCACATTGCATACACTGATTGCATACTTGTCCTAAAACAAACCGTCTCACTCTCATAAATCATATTCCATTGCACTCACACTCACAAAAGATCCATCCATATATGAAGAGGCCATTGTACATTCCCACTGGGAAAGAGCCATCAATTCTGAACTTAAAGCTCTGGAAGAGAGTGGTACTTGGTCATTTGTTCAATTACCTGAAGGGAAGAAGACTAATGGATGTATATATGTCTTCAAAACTAAACTGAACTCAGATGGGAGTATAAACAAGCATAAAATCAAGGCGAGTTGCAAAGGGATATACTTAGAAGTTTGGTTTTGACTACAATGAAACATTCAGCCCTGTAGGAAAAATGACCACCATCAGAATCTTTCTGGCTTTGGCTTCATGTTTCAAATGGGAACTAAGTCAACTTGATGTGCAGAATGCTTTCTTACATGGAGATCTTCCAGAAGTTATATATATATATATATATGGACTTACCACTTGGATACAAGTTTCAGGGGGAGTGTCAGAACCAGAAGCTTGTATGTCACCTTGACAAATCATTATATGGCTTGAAGCAAGCATCAAGACAATGGAATTCAAATCTCACCACAGCCTTAGTTCAGATTGGTTTCACATAGTCAAAGTTTGATTACTCTTTATTTACCAGAAACACCAATGGAAACTTTGTGGTTTTGCTTGTATATGTTGATGACATCTTGATAGGGAGCAATAATCTAGAAGCTATGATGTCAGTTAAGAGATTTCTTCACACACAATTCAAAATCAAAGATCTAGGAGCTTTAAAATACTTTCTGGGAATTGAGATAGCTAGAAGCCAAGAAGGGCTACACTTATGTCAAAGAAAGTATACATTTGATATTTTGGAGTAAACAGGAATTCTGGGATTCAAAGAGATATCTACTCCAATAGAACAGAATCATAAAATGGCACGCACTTCAGAAAATCTCTTGAAAGATGTCACCGAATATAGAAGACTAGTAGGTAAGCTTAAATATTTGACTATCACTAGACCTGATATAGCTTATGCTACTGGTGTTATGAGTCAATTTATGGACAAACCTAGCCTACAACATCTTCATGCATCATAGAGAGTTCTTAGTTATTTAAAGGGGACTATAGATCAAGGATCATCATGACTACAGATGCTTGTACTCAAGCCAAAGCCTACAGTGATTCAGATTGGGCATCCTGTTCTGAAATAAGAAGATCTACTACAGGGTATAGTGGTTTGTAGGAAACTCATTAGTTAGCTGGAAATCAAAGAAACAAAATGTTGTGTCAAGATCCTCAGTTGAAGCAGAGTACAGATCTTTAGCACATACCAGTTGTGAAGTAATTTGGATGATTGGTTTGTGATAATCAAGCAGCCTTTCATCTGTCAAAGAAACCAGTGTTTCATGAAAGGACAAAACATGTGGAGATTGATTGTCACTTATTCAGAGAAAAAACTGTTGAAGGAATTGTGAAGCCTACTTATATAAGGCCTGCTAGTAATCTGGCTGACATCTTCATCAAAGCTTTGTGTTGTCAGCAGACTAGGTTTTTGCTATCCAAGATGAACATCATTAATATATATGTTTGTCTTGAGGAGGAGTGTAAAAAAAAAAAGGAAATGAAATGCGCACACATGAAGCTGCATGTGAACCATGCAACAGTAGAGCACAACCCTCAGCCAAAAGAAGAAAACGACAAAAATGTTGTTGTGGAAAATATCTGGCACATGGATGACGCTGGCTGATGTTATGCAAAGGGAATGAATGTGAATGATCTTTTTAGGGACTCTAGATCCTTCTTCACTTGTGTATATATAGAATGTACAGTGATCATGCAAATATACAGAAATATACAAGCTCCTTTCTTCAGTCTTCAATTGTTTTCCATATTTACATGCTTTAACAGGGATTATGGTTGTTTTTCTTCCCGTGTTTTCTAATTTTAACATCTTTTGTTGTGATGTGCAATGATAATTTTAGCACTGTGTTTAAATGTTGATTTATCTAGGAATTTTTTTTTTATTTAATTATCAAATTAGATTCATGAAACCAAAGCAGAAGAGAGATATATAGAATGTGACATACACAGTCTAAAGGTGTGTTGAAATCTCTAAATTGTAGGTCTGCATATGTATCCATAATAATATTGCAAGACTTATTTATTTTTACTTCCTTTTTTTCTTTTTACAGTAATTTTTTACTTCCTTGGGTTTTTGGTTTCGGTATTCCATAAGCAATAGAATATATCATACTCATGTGCATTCGTCCATTCAATTATCTCCAGAGTGTGATTTAAATAAATTTCTGGAAATAATAAACATATATATGTTAAGAGTATTGTAAAGAATCTTGTTTGTAATTTATGATTTCACCGCAAGAAAAAAATCAATTTACCTACATAAAAATCATCGATAATTGTGAAGAAAAACTAACATGAATGTAACTGATATTGAGATAACATCCGATATCTAATGAGATTCTTTTTAAAAAAAATCTTTGTCACCTGTACTTGTAGCGTTTTTATGGTTTGCAACCTAATATTTTTTTGTTGTTATCAATAACCCTAAGTATGCGGGTTTTTCTCTTTGCAACCTTCGGGCTATTTTTCATTCAGAAAATGGTTGAATCGAAGCACGTAAACCTCATGCCTCATTCTAAAAACATGAAAACATTGCCCAACATAATAATTGGTGATGAGGCATGAGGTTTACGTGCTTCGATTTAACCATTTTTTGAATGAAAAAGAGCCTGAAGGTTGCAAAGAGCAAAACCAGCATACTTTGGGTTGTTAATAACAACAAAAAAATATTAGGTTGCAAACCATAAAAACGCTACAAGTACAGGCGGCAAAGAATTTTTTTCCCTATAAGTTAAAAAGAGATTAACATTTATGTATGTGCGTGTGTTTGCGTGTCAAAACTTAAGGGGTTTGTGAGGTGCTACCACACAAGAGCCATACAAATAAGGGTCCCCAAACACACACACACACATATATATTTGAAAAATCTTTTAAGTAGTGCAGATGTTATAATTGAACTAATTAGGGGAATATTATATATGTGTACTTGTATGAAAATTAGGGAGTCTAGCAGATGATTCAATGGTTGATACATTTATTTTTGAACTTATATATCCATCAGAGTTTTTGATTGTCGTATTCATATTACATAACTTTTGAGTTCATCGCCAAATGAAAATATTGTAAAATTATGTGTTATTGAGTGACTCATTCATTATGAGTGAGTTTTCTAGAACTTTCCTTGTGAGAGGTTCTGTGGTTGAATCTTCTTGTTCTCTGGATTTTACCCCTTAATCTTTAAATGAGCCTCTATATTTATGACATTACACCATGTCTGCATGGAGGTTGTATAGTATGCATTCGATTATCATTTTAATATTTTATGTGATAACATTAACATCACCAGATGATTAATGTATTCATGAAAAAATATATAATAAAGATTATTTTGCTTGGTCAACACAACTTAAGGGTTAGGAATCTCAATATTTGAATTTTGTAAAAAAGGTTCTAATGCTTCATAATAAACTTTAAGTAAATTTTCTAAACCTTCAAGCCGATAATACGTGTCTAAAATTTTTGCAATCAAAGAAATATCGGGAATATAGAGAAAATATTTGACTCATTTACTCAACATACTAGCAATACATTCACCCAATTCAGGTGAATCGAGTAATGAATTACTAATAAGCACAAATTGAATGCATTGATCAAGAAGTAGTGTGGAGGTACGATAATAAGAATCGTATAAAGTCACAGTTTTGTCGTTAAATATTATTTTAAGGGACATCATATTATAACAATCATCCCATGCATTGGAAGATAAAATGATATCGGCATCTTGATTAGTAAAAAATGCACACAATGCTTCTCTATATTCAAAAGAATCATTAGGCAATTTATAAGTCGAGTTCCAACGATTTGGCACATCAACTGGAATTCTTATTGGATGCAAACCATTGTTTCGGCAGTTTTCGCCATTTTCTTGCAACCGAATCATGTTTTGCAATATGAAATACCGCACTCCTAATCGGAGAAATTTCTTATTTAAAAGTAGTTAAACCATCTTGAACACATAAATTCAAAAGATGACAAATGCATTTAACATGAAAAAATCTACCGCTAGTAGAAGGTTGACAAAAAACTTTGGACTTTCTAAACTAGCCATATTAGTGGCGCCATTATCAAATGAAATTGAAAAAATTTTGTTACCTAAATGATACTCGAATAAAATAGTGGATATTTTGCACGAAATATTCACCGCGGTATGCGAACTATTAAACTCTCTATATGCAATTAAACATTTTTGCAATGTCCAAGAATTATCAACCCAATGGCATGTAATTCTAATATAATTATTATTATGATGGAAATCCGTCCAAATATCCAAACATATAGAGACACTATGAGACAAACTATCAAATATGTAAATCAAATTCAACTTGTACTCACCAACCATTTTTTCAATATCGCAAGTAACTTTATTTCGTGAAATCCTAGTGCTAGATGAATTAAATACACCTCTAGGAAAATTTTCAAAATGACTACTATGCGCATGATTATAAGGAAGGCCCATAACAGAAACAAATCTTGCAAGAAATTCTCTATGATCACTTTTGCTATATTGAAATAAATTAGAACTCGTATCTTGGCCGCCGGCGCCGGCGCCGGCGGTAGATGAAGATAAGAAGTTTAATTGTGTTTGAGAGCTATCAACCCCGTATTTTTCGGGATGCTTCTTTTCTATGTGGTATTTGAGCATCCCGTAGTCTCTATTATTTTTAGAACCGAAGGCGTAGTGACTCTTGTAATAATTGCATTGTGCCCGAGGTACACTTTTGACCTTCGTTCTTGTGAAATGCAATATAAAGATGGGGGATTGATATTCCTTCGATTTTGATTGAGGTGGTGGCATATCACGATTATCACCCGCTTCCTCCTCATCTTCACCCAAATTGACGTCGGCTAGCGGTTCGTCGGAGGTGGGCAAATCCTCATCGAAATTGGTTTGATTATTTGATTATGTAAGTTTTCAACTTATTCTGGTGTCATTTCATCGGGAACATAATCGCCGGCAATGGTTGAAAGTTCTCGTCGAGATCCTCAACTTCCAACTCGGCTTCGGCCTCAACGAGATTCTCGAATAGTATTAGTATTAATATTATGAGAAGAGCTTGACATAATAATATTATTATAAAAAAATAAGTAAAACTAGATTAAGAAGAAGAACAAGAAGATTATTGATAGTATTTTTGCACAAATTAGCAACTTCAAACTTGAAGAAGTTGAAGAAGAAGAAGAAGAAGAAGAAGAAGAAGAAGAAGAAGAAGAAGAAGAAGAAGAAGAAGAAGAGAAACACTAGTACAAAATATGGATTCTAGAACGCCTCAGGAGGCTACGTTCTAGAATGTCAGGCGGTGGTATTTTCGTAATAAAAGTGTCACATACCAGAATGTCTTTTTAAAGACGTTCTGGTATATTGGATATCTAGAACGTCTTTAAAAAGGCATTCTGGTATATCGTATTATTCAGAATGTCTTTAAAAAGGCATTCTAGTATGTCATATTATTAGAATGCATCTCTCAAGGACGTTCTGAATTAAAATTTACACACAAAATTGATTTTTCTGGATTAAAAAATTAACCTAACATATCTAATCCACAAAATCGATTTCATCTTATCTGCTCCTCCAATTCAACTCCCTCCCACCATTCCCAACAACATCAGCCATCATCTTCCAATCGCCACCACCAGCTGCATCATCAAACCAGAAGCACTAATTCTCCCCGAATCTCCTCCGATTCAACCCCACCATACCCAACACGTTCCTCAAGAGATCCGCGCCGCTGGCCTCAGTGAGCGAGGCGTCGCTCGGGACGCCGGCGTTCACCGCCGCCAGATCCCCCTCCCATTCAGTAGATTCTAAGGCGTCCTCAACATCACCTCCGCGGTGCACTACTCTTCGAGTTATCCGATATTTGAGAGATTCTCCACCGTGAGTTCCTGAGATCTAATGGAGAAGAATGAGTGCGAGCTGCGCCGTGGTGGATCGAGGCGGAGCCAGAAGTCCTCTGGAGGAGAATCTCATGATTTTTTCGACAGCACAGACTCGACGATGTCGTCTTCGTCAATGGCTTCGACGACGCTGAAGGAGTGAAGCTGCGTTCGAGAAATCGCTGGAAAGATGAAAGGGCTTAAATCGGACGGTGGAGGATTGCTTTGCAGGTTGAAGATGCAGAGGAGGATGTCTTTCATTTAAATTTGTTTGTTCCATTTACCTTTTCAAACCTTTGCAATCTATTCGTGATTAGAATTGTTATTAGTCTCATATCATCTCAGTTTGCTTAAATCCTCTAAATTATCAAGCTACATGGTTATTCTTATTTGTAACTGTTGGTTGAAAAAAATGATCCTTTTTGTTCGGAATATTATTTTCAACAATAATTTCCTTGTTTGAAGCTTTGTCTTTCTTAGGACGCTAAGTGTTTTAGGACTCTAGATTTATTTCTTAGTTGGAGTCTAGGATTTTATTTAGTTTACTAAATACTTTTTAACTTGTTTAACAAGAATTGGGGTCTTGTTTTATTTATATGACCAAGACGCAAAAGCAAAAAAAAGACGACGGGAAAAAGCTATTCTGAAGCAGAACACGAACGAAACAACTCGGAGCTTTGCTGGTGAATTGGAAGGATCTCGGCGTTGCGTAACCAACGGAGGGATTCTACTAAAGAAGAAGCGACGAGTATTTTGTGTATCAAGAGTTTGATACAATTTAATCTTTTTCATATATTACTTTTGATATTTTGTATTGATCTTAAACGATTAACAAGAATATAGTTTTCGGGTTTGTACACCCAAGTTCGTAAGCAAGTTTGCTTACGAACTGAAATTAATTTATTGTGTTTTTCATTTCCGCTGCTATTTCTGAGATTCAATTGATGTTAAGTCTGGTGACGTTTATCACGAAACCTAACATCATATCTTTAAACTGTAATTCTACAAAATTACAATTGGCACCAGAGCAGGATACTTATCTTTAAGTATTTCAATCCTTGTTTTGTAGATTTGACATAATGGACGCTCAAGGTAACCCAAGACCCCCAATCCTAAATGGAGAGAACTCTCCCTCTTGAAACAGAGGATGCGATGGCACATCAAAAACATCGATGAACGAGCTTGGAGAACCATTCTTGTTGGATGGGAGAAACCTCGTGTCGCTGCTGATGGCGACGGTGATTCTGTATTCAAGAGAGAAGAAGACTGGACGGATAATGAAGTTGCCATATCTAACTGGAACTCTAAAACTATTAATACCTTGTGCATCTATGTCGATACTAATTATTATAAAGTGATCAAGAATTACGAGTCTGCGAAAGAAGCATTGGACGCCCTTCAAAGGGTATGCGAAGGGACTCCAAGTCTGAAGAAATCTCGCCTGAGAATGCTCACCACAACGTTCGAGACCATGAGAATGAATGATAAAGAGTCGGTTTTGGAGTATGCCATGAGACTATCTGACATATCGAATGAAATTGGAAACCTTGGCGAGCCCATGTCCAATGCACGCCTTATTAGAAAACTTCTCAGATCCATTTCGAAGAAGTTCAATGTGAAAGTGGTTGCCATTGAGGAATCCAAGGATACTGACAGACTAGTCTATGATGAGTTGGTCGAATCACTCAAAACATATGAGATGGAGAATCTAGACTATCACTCGAATGAGAAGAATGTTGCTCTCACCTCAGATGTTAACTCAAAAGATGAAGATGAAGATACTGACTGGAGAGAGCTTTTTGAAAAATTTGAAAGAACCACACTTGGAGAGGAAGAAGTGTCGCTCATTACTCATAAATTCAACTGCTACTTGAGGAGAAAGACCAATATTGGAGGGAAAGCATCAAGTTCCATGATGGAGACACCACCTCCAAAGTCTTCTGGAAGAAAGTTATCCAACTTCCAGCCCTCATCTTCTGAATCAAAGACTGGAACTTCTTCCAAGCCACTCAGCGAAGTCCAATGCCATGAGTGAAAAGGTTGGGGGCACTACAAAAACGAATGTGCAAATACGTTAAGGAAGAAGAGTCTTATTTCAAAGGAATTTGATGAAGATGGAAGCGCTCTGACTCACCTGAGTCAGTACCTGCTCTTTTTGCTCATGTTGCCTGGGATGACGACTTTCGAGTTCACAACATCAAATCCAACACCCTGTGCCTGAATGCTGAGGTTGAAGATTCTCACGACGAATATAAAAAGTTGTGCATAGAGTATGATGAACTATTCTCCAAGTGGGGAAATCAGGTTCTGAAAGTGAAAACCCTTACGATCAAAGTTGAAAAGCTTACTCATGAGATAGAAGATCAAGTGAAGATCATTACCCAGTTGGAAGCATCTCTTACAAGAAAAGATTCAGAATTGGAACAAGTAAGGGCTAAGCTAAAAAAGGTTCAAGATACAATTTCAAACCTCAACAAGGGAAAGGCGAAGTTGGATGAAATTCTGGAGATGTTGTACCCAGAAACTTCAAGGCACGGAATTGGTTACAAGCCGGAACAACAATCGCATCAAGTCAGCCACAACCAAGAATCTGTCAAGCGCCATAAGAAGAGAAGAAGGCAGTTTATTTGCCATCACTGTGGATATCATGGCCACATTCGTCCCTTCTGCTGGAAGAGAACTGGGAAGAAAAGTCCTTTTCAGAGGATTAATCAAGATGATGGGACTCGTGATGTGATTCAAGTTGTCAACACCAAGTTGAAATGAGTCTGGGTAAGAAAGGGAGAGGTCAAGTGTAACATAATGTACACCTCTTTAAAATCCCACGTTCTTGGAGCATGGTACTTTGATAGTGGATGCTCCAAACACATGACCGGATCCGAAGAACTTCTGTCGAACATCATAAAATTCAAAGGAGGAAAGGTCAAATATGGTGGAGGAGCCAATGGATAGATTATTGGCCAAGGAACACTCCATGTTCCAGGGATTTCCAAACTGGAAAATGTGCTACTTGTTGAAGGGCTGACTGCCAATTTGATAAGCATTATTCAGTTGTGTGATGGAGGCTTTAACGTCAAATTTACACGAGAAAAATACGAGGTCTACGATGAAGAAAGTGCCTGCATTCTAACTGGCCAGACAACGTCCAAAAACTGCTATCAAATAAATGGAGACGTGTTTTGTAAGTTGTCCCAGTTAAGTGATGCCGAGGTGTGGCATCAAAAACTCAGACACGTTAAATACAAAATGTTGGAAAAGCTTATAAAGAAATACATTGTGAACGGATTGCCAAAACTCAACACGAAGATCATCCCTATTTGTGAAGCYTGTCAAAAAGGGAAGCAAGTTAAAGTACCACACCCATATGTCCAGAGCCTTACCACATCCAACTGCTTTGAACTCATGCATATGGACCTCATGGGACCACTTGAAGTGGAGAGTCACGGAGGTAAAAAGGTATGTTTTAGTTATTGTCGATGATTTTTCTAGATATACATGGATCGAATTTTTAAAAGAAAAATCGGAAACATTTGTGTTTTTTAAGAAACTTGCTAAGAAATTGTGTGTGCATTTTAGAGTGAGTATAGGAAGAATCAGAACCGATCATGGAAAGGAGTTTGAAAATGATTCATTTTTAAACCTTTGCTCAAAAAGGGGAATTACTCATGAATTTTCTTCTCCCGTTACTCCTCACAAAATGGTATAGTTGAACGAAAGAACAGATCTCTGGCGGAGATGACTAGAACCATGTTGATTTCTAATGGTATTGCAAAATGGTTCTGGGCAGAAGCCATGAACACATCATGTCACACCATCAATAGAGTTTACTTTAGACCAGGATCACATGTCACCCCCTACGAGCTGTTGTTTAGCAAGAAACCTAACTTAAGCTATTTTCACATTTTTGGGTGTGTGTGTTATGTCTTAAATGATAGGGGATATCTCTCGAAGATCGATTCTAAAAGTGATAAATGTGTTTTTATGGGGTACTCTCAAAATAGTCATGCATATCGAGTTTTTAATCTTAGGACACGTTGCATTATGGATTCAGTGAATGTGAAATTTGATGATACAACTAGTGGAGTAAAACCTGCGGAGGACAATGACCTGATCCTCAATTTGTTGTGGATGGTTTAGATGATCATGCAGGTACAGAAGCTGCTGCAGGTGATGACGGGTCTGATGACATGTCACCGAACCCAACACTGTCTCAGGAAAAAACTGGCAACAATAATACTGGAGAACAGACCCCAGTTTCAACCCCTTCCCCAGTGGTTCCTGAGTCTGATTCAGATTCAGAAGATGAGAACCCTGAAAATCAAATTGATCTCTATCAAAGAGATATTCCTTCAAGAATTCAAAAGAACCATCAAACCGGGCAGATTATTGGTGATCTTGATCAGAGGAGTACGAGGAAAAGACAGATATACTTCAAGGAGATGGTAAGGTATGTTTGTTTATCCACTAATTGTTCTCAAATTCGAGAAACCTTATTTCTTGCTGAGACAGAGCCGAAACGAGTGGAGGATGCATTGAAGAGTGAATTTTGGATTAAAGCAATGCAAGAGGAGCTGGACCAATTTGCAAAGAATGATGTGTGGGACCTGGTCCCTCGCCCGGAGAATATACATGTCACTGGTATGAAGTGGATTTTCAAAAACAAGACGGATGAAGTTGGGAACATCGTTCGAAACAAAGCAAGGTTGGTAGCGCAAGGATACACTCAAATTGAGGGTATCGACTTTGACGAGACATTTGCACCGGTTACACGTATAGAATCGGTAAGATTACTTCTTGCAGTTGCGTGTCATTTAAAAATTTCACTACATCAAATGGACATTAAGAGTGCCTTTTTGAATGGTGTTTTGAGCGAGAAAGTATATGTTGAGAAACCCAAAGGGTTTGTGGATCCCTACAAACCGAATTTTATTTTAAAACTTAAAAAGGCCTTGTATGGTTTAAAGTAAGCTCCAAGATCTTGGTATGAGAGGCTAACTCAACATCTATTATTTTTAAATTTTAGACGAGGTGAGGTTGACAAGACCTTGTTTCTGCTCAAATCCCATAAACACATTCTTATTGTCCAAATTTATGTAGATGACATTATTTTTGGGTCAATTAATGAACAGATGGTAAAGGACTTCGTGGTCAAAATGTCTGACACGTTCGAGATGAGTATGCAAGGTGATCTTTCGTATTTTCTTGGGCTACAAATTAAACAACTTGATGATGGAATTTTCCTGTCACAGACCAAATATGCAAATAATCTAGTCAAAAAGTTTGGTTTAGAAGGTGAGGAGCCTAAGAGAACGCCTCTGGATAAAGATAAGAAAATGTCGAGAGACGATGTTGGGTCTGGTGTTGACAACACCCTTTATAGGAGCATGATTGGCAGTCTCCTTTATTTAACATCCAGCAGGCCCGACATCATGTATAGTGTTTGCTTGTGTGCGAGATATCAGGATAACCCTAAGGAGTCACATCTAAAAGCTGTTAAAAGAATAATTCGATATGTGGCAGGAACGAGTGACTTAGGGTTATGGTATACTAAAAAAACATGCACTGAATTGGTAGGTTATACGGACTCTGATTGGGCTGGGGATGTAGTTGATAGGAAAAGTACTACAGGGGGTTGTTTCTTTTTAGGGAATAATCTAATCTCTTGGTATAGTAAGAAACAAAACTGTATTTCTTTGTCTACAGCCGAAGATGAATACATTGCAGCTGGAAGTGCGTGTACGCAACTTCTTTGGATGAACCATATGATTGAGGACTACGGTCTCCATAGCAGTATTTTGATCGTACTCTGTGATAATACGAGTGCAATTGACATCTCAAAAAATCCAGTTCAGCACTCCCGTATAAAGCACATTGACATCAGGTATCATTTCATCCGAGACTTAGTTGAGAGAAAGATAATAAGTCTTGAACATGTAGGGACAGACAGCCAGCTTGCTGATATATTCACAAAAGCTTTAGACCTGGAGACCTTCTCTCGTTTGAGAAGAGATCTCGAAATGTGCATAGTCTAGTCCATGTTGGGTTTGATGTTATGACGTCCAAAGTTGTCATCAGTCATAACATCTGTATATTTTGCATGCATTTTTGTTTTTCTTTTTCATACATAATACAAATGCATTGAGTTTGATTTAAAGAGAAATAAGGCCGTGTGTTGTAATAAAAGTGATGACAAATGGACTAACCACTTTTATTTGGTGATTGTGAAACTCTCCCGCAGAAACAGGTTTTCTCCCAGGTCCAAAAACAAAAGGTGTTAATAGCAATTGCTAAAGATATAATAATTCTCTTCAAATCTTAAAAAGATGAAGAAAATCTAGACTAAAGGTCTGTTCTTTAAATTTCACCTTATTGAGCAATTTTGACGTTGTCATTAACTTGGGTCAAGGGATTTGTTTTCATTGACTTCGCCATATGTAATGTTGGGTCCAATGTCATCAGTCATGAAAAGCAATACCGATCAAAATCTCTAAAAATGTTTATTTGAATAACTTTTAACCTTTGTAGGTCATCTTTTCAGGCATAAAATAAGACATTCATATTTTGTGAATTTGCCTATGATTGTTGGGTGTTCTGTTTCTCTTGTTTACTTCCTATTCTGACGTCTCTTGATTGTTATTGAGGATGTGGTTATTTGGTTGTTCCAGTGGTGCTGTGATCGGCTGTGCTGGGCAGGTACTATGAGATTGATATTTTCTTATTTTTCACTTAGTACGTGTTCTTAATATTACCATGGTGATGGTTCAATTCTAAAATAAAAAAAATGTTCGGTCTCCGTTTTTTTTTAGTGGTTTGATTTAGTGGGATTCATGGGTAGTTAAGGTTGTGATATAGTTCCTTAAGTTGAGGGATAGTGGGATTCTTTTTAGAAAGGGATATATTACCGGGGGTAATATTTCTTATTTTTAAATATAGAAGGGTATATATTTTGTAAATATCTATTTCCTAATTTTCAGTGGTTCCTCTCTCCTCCCCAACGGTAAGTTTTTGTTTTTTTTTTGTTTTTAAGGGATATTTTCTTACCGTTTTGGCCCACCTCAATTCTCTCTCCTGTGAAATTGAAATCCTTCTCAAACTCAAATTCCTCTCAGTATTTATTGTTCCTGTTTCTCTTTGTGGTGTGTATTGTTGGGATTTGCAGGATGTCGAATTCACCTTCAGGGTCTAGGGTTCCTGAACTTCCGGCCGAAATTGCACGCTCTGGCGAACAGGTTGCTCCGACTTTTCCAAGATTTGGTGGGCTGGACATCCGCGAGGAGATAGGTGTTGCTTTTGCTCGACAACCATCACCAGTTCTTCAAGAACCAAGTGGTTCCGCTCCGGCGAGCTCTCTTACCATATTGCCGATTACAGCCCCGACTGACACCGCTCCTTCGGCCCAGGTCCTTCCTGACCAACCTGGCAACGAAATTGATGTCAACAACCCTTCTAATCTGCCGTTTATCGCCGAGGTTTTTGGGCGCATCGGTGATCCCACCCTGAAGCGGTCACGGCGGTTGCGAAATATTCCTCCGGGAGTTGTCCAGTCGGCAGTCCCTAAGAGCCATGCAGGGCCACGTCGCGTTGTGCCTATTGAGCACATGAATTTTACCGAAGATGTTCCCATTGCGACTGACTCTGACGATGAGGAGTTTGTGCCTCCGGCAACCGTCACGGCTCTGGCAATCTCTAGTGCTCCACCGGCTATCAAAAAGGGTTTTGGGTGCCGGAAGCAGACTGTGATGCTTTTGGACAAGAAGAACTCTCCAGCATCTATTAAGGTCTCTCCTGGTTCAACCGAGACTGATTATTCCAGCCCGCCCTATGAAATAGTGGATTTCTTCACTGGTGAAGTATCAAGTTCAGCTAATCCTGTTGTTCCCGATCCCCCTGTCACATCTACGCCTCCAACTTCTCCGATCTTTGCCACTGATCTTGAATGATCTCCTGATGATTCGGATGAGATTCCTCTTGTGCACCTGGTGAGTTCTATGAAGGCTGCCAAGAAGAAAAGAAAGGAGAAGTCCAGGGTTGCATTGGATGGAGATGTTCAGCAGGCTGATGATGGGACTGGTGACTTGTCACCGAAGTCAACATCACCCATCCCTGGTGATGTCTCTCCCTCTAGCCCAGGGTCTGATACTGCGAGTGATTTACCTCCTCCGGCTCCAGGTTCTCCACTCGCTGAGGATGCTGACATTGCCCCGGTTTCTGATGAAGTGGAGATAGAGGATCTAGCTCCTTTCTCTGAGAAATTCCTATCCTCCAAGGCTGAGGCCCTTTTCTCTATCTACAAGGCCCGAGGCATGATTGACGAAAGGCGAGTCCCTATTGAGTTGTTCAAGCGCCAGAATTTAATTGACTTCTTTGAGCATAGGGGATCATATTCGACGGTCTCCACCGCCATGCCATTTGTCCGGGATGTCATTGTGGAATTTTATTCCAACCTTCTACCCTCGGTTGCTGTGGATACTTCCGCAAATTATGGGAAAGTGTTTGTACGCGGACAGATTTACACCTTCACACCTGACTTGATTAATGAGGCTTATGGGACTGAGGTCTTTCAAGGGGAATCCACTGTTGATGACATGGACGAGGTTATTGGTTTCTTGTCTGGTGGGCTGCTCACCACTTGGCGTGAATAATTGCCCAGCACGAAATTAACTTCGCTTTACTCGGTTCTGCATAAGGTGGCGATTTTCAACTGGGTGCCCTCAAAGAATTCGACTGTATTGACCAGACCTCAGGCTCAGTTCCTTTTAAGAGTTAGAAATGGGATCCAATTCAATTTCATCCAGCTCGTGTTTGATATGGTCACAAGGTTTGCCTCCTCTAAGTCTTCCCCATCGCTTTGTTTTCCCTCTTTGATTTACAGTATTTTGGAGAGCCAAGGCTTTACGCCTTCTGCGGATGATTCCCTCACTAGTGAGGCAGAGTGGTTCACCTTGAGGAGCCAGCACCTCTCTGGGGCTCGCGTTGTTGATTTTCCCTAGAGTGCACCTGTCCAGGCTGATGATGCCCATGGTGACACCTCTACGAGTCCTCTCACCGGTGACAACATGGTATAGTTGATGGCTCCAGTTATCCATGCTCAAGTGGCCTTACTTGACAATCAGATAGCTCAGATTGACAGCCAGCGTGCTCAGTTACAGGCGTTGCGAGGTTCCCTGGTTGAGGACCTTTTGGTTTTCCGAACAAAAAGGGGGAGATAGACATCACGAGGATGTTGCTGGAAAAGAAAATGCTGCCGATGGAGAGGCTGCCACTGTGTTGGAAAGCCTGGCCAGTGAGAAGAGGAGAAAGAAGATACGTTTTAGAAACAGGTTTTTGAAGCAAGTGAAGAAGAAGCTATGGAAAAGAAAAGCTGAAGGTGAAGGAATATCTTCGTCCTCTCGACGGGCGAAGAAGGCTCGTGGTGTTTAAGTTCCTTTTGTTCTTTCCTTAGTTTCTTTTGGTTTTGGATGTTTGTGGAACATTTTGTTTTTATTTCTTATTTAGGGGGAGTCAGTTTGTTTTTCAGTATTGAACATTTTGGTTGCGTCATGTTGTTTTGTCCAGAAAGGCAAAAGGGGGAGATTGTTGGGAATATTATTTTCAACAATAATTTCCTTGTTTGTAGTTTGCCTTTCTTAGGACGCTAAGTATTTTAGGACTCTAGATTTCTTTCTTAGTTGGAGTCTATAATTTTATTTATTTTTCTAAATACTTTTTAACTTGTTTAACAAGACTTGGGGTCTTGTTTTATTTATATGACCAAGATGCAAAAGCAAAAAAGAGACGACGAGAAAAAGCTATTCTGAAGCAGAACACGAACAAAACAACTCGGAGCTTTGCTGGTGAGTTGGAAGGATCTCGACGTTGCGTAACCAACGGAGGAATTCTACTAAAGAAGAAGCGACGAGTATTTTGTGTATCAAGAGTTTGATACAATTTAATCTTTTTCATATATTACTTTTGATATTTGGCATTGATCTTAAACGATTGACAAGTAATATAGTTTTCGGGTTTGTACATTCAAGTTCGTAAGCAAGTTTGCTTACGAACTGAAATTAATTTATTGTGTTTTTCATTTTCGCTGCTATTTCTGAGATTCAGTTGATGTTAGGTCTAATGACGTTTATCACGAAACCTAACATCATATCTTTAAACTGCAATTCTACAAAACTACACTTTTCTCTACTGAGTCAGCGTTTTTCTTTCAGTCCCCTCCACCAACCACGTGGTACCGTTTTGTGGCTGGTTTAAATACTCAGTTGCGCTTGGTAAGTAGGGGTTGCCTTAGAGCAAAGTTTAGTCACGTCCTTCAGTGGCTTGAAACTTTACCAAATCTAGCATTAAGGGTCTATGGTGTGTATGTGAATCTTGCTTGGTGTCAAGCTACAACTGATGGTTATTGTCATTATGGACTTTTGATATATGTTGTCGAAGAAGTGGACCGTGTGTTGTTAGGTCCTAATGATGGAGAATCTGGAAATGAACACAGTTCAAGGTATGTATCTGTGTTAGCAAAAAAAAAAGAAAAAACAACTTTGCTGATATTTTGTGATCTTTCTAATTTGGTTATGCAATTGTCTTTAGTTTTCATTCCATTTGTTTATTAAGGAAGTGCTGATGTTGCTATTAGCTGAGTGATAATCCATGCTCTAGGCCAATTAGTTGCCATTTATCAATTTTCGAAGCTGAAACAGTTTTGTTAAATAAACACTGTCCTGCATCCATAATTCAGTTTTTGTGAAGAATTAGATGTAAAGATTCAGATTTTATAACTATTTTTCGATTTCAGCTTTGTTTCCTTACTAAAATATTTGTTTGTGTTTAGCAGTGGCATAGGTATATATCAGAAAGATGAGACTTCGAATAACTTCTTGGGTCGTACTCGGAGAAGCAATGAAGGTAACTTGAGGAGGAACAATTTTTTTGGAGGGATTCTAGATGTTAATAGTTTGAAGGAACTTGAGGAGAAAAGAGATCTATTTTTTTTCCTCCCTTTTCAAATTCATAACACTAAACCTGTTGGTCACCAAGTATCTTTTTCTTTCTCCATCCCTCCCCCGAAAAAAAAAATAAGAAGAAAAATACTCGCTCTTGTAAAGAAAAACTTACCTGAAAATGATAATCCTCATTTATAACTCCCTAAAACTAAATTTAAATTAATAAAACTATGATTTTCTCTATCTAAAGTATTTAAGCTGATTAAATTTCTCATAGGCATGGCTATTTAAATTATCACACACACACTTTCCCAATAAATTATTCCAACATAGGAGTTGTGTTATTTTTCAAATGGAAATTTAATTATTCAAGGACAAGAGTATTCCGAACAAGCAGAGAAGTTGAAAATGTAGGTGAAAACAATCATAGACGAGACTGAAAATGAGCTGGACCAGCTTGAGATGATTGATGATTTTCAGAGGCTCTATATATCTAACCACTTCGAAGATGGACTGGAAAAGATACTAGAGTCCATTTATCAAACAGTCAGAAATCAACATATCGAATCAAATAACTTGCATTTCATAGCCCTCCGATTTAGATTGCTCAGACAACATGGTTATCATGTCCCTCAAGGTGTTAATTTATATATATCCACTTTGAAAATTTAATATGTTAATTGTAATTCTTGAATAACAACAAAAAAAAAACTTTATTGTTGAAAGTTCAGAAAAACATGAAAATAGCAGAACATTTTATTCATCATCTGAAAGCAGCTGTTCATCATACTACAATAAGACCTAGAGTTGTCTATATATAGGGCTGCACACAAACACTAAAGGTTGCAAGCCCTAGGCACGTGTAGCTATCCTATAGGTAAACTAAACCCTAGCTGCATCTGTTAAATATAACAGAATATGCTGAAGGTGCTTGACTTCATTTGTACAGCTTGCAATGGCTACAAGACAAACCAGGTACAGTGAAGGGCATGGGACCTGTGAGCTGTTTTACATATTTGCATGACCATGCATTGTGACTTATTTCTGAGAGAAAGTAAAGAACACATATTAAAGAATAGTTTGTATTCAACTTTTCACTGAGATGTCATTCATTCATTTCTTCATAATTACATCAAGGAATGTGCCACTATTTATAGTAAAGGTAACCTTAAAATATGTAGCTAAAACTGCTACAGTACATTAATTCAAATCCTGTGGTTACTATTGCTACAGTACATCCTAACAGCTGGATGTACTGAATTAGGGCTGAAGACACCAGCTGACGTCGGGTAGGTTGTCCTCATTTGCGACCCATTGATGGTAGTACACTCGACCTCTGAGCGACCTATCGTGCATCCTGAGAGGTCACCAACCTTGAGACCTGGCACTGCGCTCAACTCCAGGTCGCTAGGCATTAGGTCGCCAACAGTGCGACCTGGCACTGCACTCTTCTTTAGGTCGCTAAGCAGTTTATGACTAGGCGACCTGAACTTATCAGGTCGCTCTCTATTATCCCCCCTCAATTCGAGGGCGGCGATAGGAACAACAGAGAGCTTGTTCCGAAGCTGAGCAAATAATTGATGGGATAGTGGTTTGGTGAAGACATCGGCAGTCTGATCAATGGAGGGGACAAACCGAACTTGCAGGGATTTCTTGGCAATGAGGTCACGAACAAAGTGAAGATCTAATTCAAAGTGCTTCGTACGAGCATGGAGAACAGGATTGGAGGCAACAGCAATAACACTCTGATTATCGACCTAAATTGTGGGAACAGCGGGAAGCGTGACCTGAAGCTCGCTGAGCAAGGAGCGGATCCAAACCATCTCAGTAGTAGCATGAGCAAGACTGCGATATTCAGCCTCAGTGCTGGACCTTGAAACAGAGGTCTGCTTTGTAGAACACCAGGAGATAATATTGCGACCTAGAAAAATACAAAAACCAGTGACGGATTTTCTGTCATCCAGATCACCAGCCCAGTCGGAGTCTGAAAAACCTGCAGAGCAAAGAATGAGGTTTTAGTGTAGGTGAGCCCATAAGAAGTGGTACCAGCAAGATATCGCAGAATTCGCTTGACAGCTCGCCAGTGAGTGCTGAGAGGATAGTGCATGTATTGACACACTTTGTCCACACTGTAAGAGATATCAGGGCGAGTAATTGTGATATACTGAAGTGCTCCAACAATACTTCGGTAAAAGGTTGTATCAACAGTGGGCTCCCCTTGGGACTTAGAGAGAACAGGGGAGACAACCATTGGTGTAGGTGTAGCTTTAGCTCCAGACATACCTGCTCTTTCAAGAAGAGTCGAAATGTACTTGCCTTGATTCAAATGTTGACCTTGAGCAATGTGTGAGACCTCAATGCCAATAAAATGATGCAGTTCTCCGAGATTCTTTAGAGAGAAGGTGGAATCAAGGTGATTAATAAGTCGCGAAATTCTGACCCTGTCACTGCCAGTGACAAGAATGTCGTCAACATATACTAAGACCCAGATGCAGCCCGAGGAACTGTTGGAGTAGAAGAGAGAGCTATCAGCTCGGGATGCAGAGAAACCAAAACCAATAATAACAGCTCGTAATTTTCCAAACCAAGCGCGAGGAGCCTGTTTAAGCCCGTAAATAGCTTTTCACAATCTACACACCAGAAGACTGGTACCCTTCTGTTCAAAACCAGGTGGCTGAGCCATGAAGATTTCTCAGTCCAGCTCGCCATGCAGAAAGGTATTGTTGCCATCCAATTGTTAGACCGACCAATTGCAGTTGACTGCGATGGAGAGCACAACTCGGACAGTTGCAGCTTTAACAACCAGGCTGAAAGTGTCAGAAAAATCAAAACCGGGCACCTGACTGTATCCCTTGGCAACCAATCTAGCTTTATAATGAGCAACAGAACCATCAGCATGAGTTTTTAATTTGAATACCCATTTGCAACCGATCAAGGACTTGCCCGAAGGTAGCTTAGAGAGAGACCATGTCTGATTTTTAAGGAGAGCTGCATACTCTTCACTCATAGCTGCTTTCCACTTGGGATGAGCTAAAGCCTCAACATAGGAGGAGGGCTCCTTAAAATCGAGAAGCTGAGCACTGAGCACCCGGGGCTTGTAAATTCCTGCCTTAGCTCGCGTAACCATATGGTGTGTACCTGCAAAAGGGTTAGTACGAGGAAAAGGAGAGGCATGCGAAGATCCCATGACTGGTAATTCAACAGTTAGAGGAATATTAGATGGACTAGATTGGTTGGAGGATAGTGGGATTGGTTGAGGGGGAGAACCGGGAGATTGATCCATTGGAGGTGATGGTGAGGTCGCGTGATATGGATTCCGAGGTACTTGTATGGAAGGAGGTGGACCAAGTATGGAGGGCTGAACATGAGACTATGTGGAGGTCGCAGGCGATTGTGATGAGGCCGCACGTGGTTGTGGGGAGCTCGCTGGCACATATGGCGAGATCGCTTGTGGTATAAGAGGGGGAGGACCAAGGATTGATGGTTGAATGTTGGAGCAGGAGTGAGGTTCATAGTTTTTAGAGAAGGGAAATTTGAGCTCATCAAAGATCACATGTCTGGTGATTATAACTTTGTTATCTGGCAGTAGGACTTTAAAACCCTTATAGTGTTCACTGTAACCAAGAAATGTACTAGGAAGCGACCTGAACTGAAGCTTGTGTTTATTGAACGGTCTAAGATGAGGGTAACAGAGATACCCAAAGGGTTTGAGATGAGTGTAGTTGGGGACTAGATTTAGTAGAAGCTGATGAGGACTTTTGTACTGAGTGATTTTAGAAGGTAATCGATTTATGAGATAAACAGCAGTGGTGAAGGCATCATCCCAATGTTTGATAGGTAGATGTGAATGAGAGAGGAGAGAAAGACCCTTTTCAACAATGTGTCAATGTTTTCTTTCAGCAAGGCCATTTTATTGAGGTGTGTAGGGACAAGAGATTCTGTGGTGTATCCCTAGGAAGTGAAACAGATTTGTAAGGGCTATAAATTCCCCCCCTCCATCACTTTGTATTGATTTTAGAATTAAACTGAGTAAAGATAAGATTTTGCAGATGAGAGAAGGCAGCAAGCACATCAGATTTATGCTTTAGCAGATAGATCCAGGTATATCAAGTATAATGGTCAATAAAGGAAACATAATAGGAGAATCCATTTGAGGATTTGACAGGAGCAGGACCCCATACATCGGTATGTACAAGATCAAAGGGTTTTGTATATTCGGTCCCTGAAGGAGAAAAGGGCAGTTTATGACTTTTACCATGAAAACAAGCACAACAAGTAGAAAAGGTAATTTTATTAATATTAGAAATGGAGAGATTACATGTTCTGAGAACTTCTTGTAATACATTATTAATCTAAGATGCCACAATTGTAAAGCTGCTTCTTTATTCGAATCACTGGACTCAGTGACGAAGATACTAGGATTTTGTCTCATGAAGGAGGTAGATGGGGTCGATGGCGAGCTGGAGGTGAGCAAGCTGGAGGGGTTGGCGAGCTGGATGTCAAACTTGTAAAGGTTATTCCTAAGAGAGACTCGGAGAAGAATTTGATGTGTAACCTGATCCTTTACATAGCAAGAAGTAGGATGAAATTCAAAGTAAACAGAGTTATCTTGAGCGAATTGAGAGACACTAATGAGGTTTTTAGTGATGTGCGGAACATGAAGAAGTTTTTTGAGTAAAAAGGATTTGTTGATGGAATGAAACTGTGAATTACCAATATGAGAAATACACATACCTGATCCATTCCCTACTTAAACCTTGTTGTTTCCTTGGAATTCTGAGGCGATGTTGAGATTAGCAAGATCATTTGTGACATGATTAGAGGCTCCAGAGTCAGCATACCAGCTCGCATCGCTCCCTGAATCTGACATCAGTGATAATGCAGAGGGATTAATACACTGTGTCACAGGATAGGCACAGTCTGTGCATTAGACTGGGCAGTGTAGGCAGTATCAAAACGATAATAGCATTTGTCAGCAGAGTGGTTAGAGTAACCACATATTTGACAAGGCGACCTGTTTCCTGGTCTGAAACCTCTTCCACCTCGTCCTCTGTAGCTGTTGGTCCTTCCTCAGCCACCTCTTCCAGGGTGGCGACCTCTTCCTCTATTCGCTCCTGCACCAGTCCAGGTGTCCTTTTTATGACCAGAGTACTGATTTGCAATGTTGATAGTAGGGCTTGATCCTTCTGTGTTGATGAAGTTGGATGCATTTCCAGCTTCCAGTCTGTTCTCAAAGCTTAATAACATAGGCAGAATGTTCCTGAGTGTGAGTGAGTCACTCCGAGCTGTAGCTGCTACCACCACCGAGTCAAAATCTCCTCTAAGCCCGGTGAGAACATGCATTGCTTGATCTTCTTCTGTAACAGGTTGACCGGCTGAAATGAGCATGTCACAGCAACTCTTGACTTTGTTAACATAGTCTCTGATGCTCATGGTTCCTTTCTTGATAGAGGAGAGCTGCATCTTGTACTGCATCTTCCTAGCTGCAGTTTGACTGGAAAAGTTGGCCTCCAGAGCTTGCCAGATTTCTCTTGAGAATGCAAGATCAACCATCATGGTAAGTAGACTTTCAGAAAGAGAGGAGAGAAGCCAGGTTGCTAATAACTGATCATGCCGGACCCAGAGCAGAAATTCCGGGTTTACTGATCCTTCGGTGAACTGCGATGGAGGTCTGATTTCTCCAGTAAGATAGCCTTCAAGCCCGTACCCTCTGATAGCTGTGTAAACTTGCATTTTCCAAAGTAGATAATTTGAGTCATTTAGTTTGATAGAAATGAGCTGATTTTGCAGCTGGATGGCTGAGTTTGAGGTAAAAGAAAGAGAGGTGTTTTGAAGTACTAAGTGAGAGCTCGCTTGAGCCTCATGATGTGAATGTGTAATACCCTCCATCAGATGTAGGGACAGGGAAGAAGGAGACGAGAGAAGAGGTGTTCAGAGTCAGGTAAAAACCTGCTTTGATACCATGAGAGAAAGTAAAGAACACATAATGAAGAATAGTTTGTATTCAACTTTTCACTGAGATTTCATTCTTTCATTTCTTCATAATTACATCAGGGAATGTGCCACTATTTATAGTATAGGTAACCCTAAAATATGTGGCTAAAACTGCTACAGTACATTAATTCAAATCATGTGGTTACTATTGCTACAGTACATCCTAACAGCTGGATGTACTAAATTAGGGCTGACGACATCAGCTGACGTCGGGTAGGTTGTCCTCATCTGCGACCTATTGGTGGTAGTACACTCGACCTCCGAGCGACCTATCGTGCATCCTGAGAGGTCACCAACCTTGAGACCTGGCACTGCGCTTGTTGAGGAATTTATTCTTGGCAATAATTCCTATTTTGTTATTTGCCTTTCTTAGGCACAAAATAAGTTAAGAAACTAGATATAGGACAATATTATGTTTCCAAGTTTATGCACAAGACTTTAATTATTTCTAGATTGTGTTTAGGATTGTTTTTAGGTATTTACCAAGTTTAGGATCTTAGAATTGTCTATTTAAGACAATAGAAATCCTAAAGCTTGGAACCACGGTTTTTAGAGGATTGACGCACGGATCTCTTGAAGGCGCAAGGCAAGACGCAAGACGATGCACAAGAGAAGAAGAACACGAAGAAGAAAACTACTTGGAGCCAACGTTCGTGAGAAACAAGATCTTTGAAGTTGCGTGACCGACGGAAGAGATCTTGCCATTCCGGCAACAAGTATTTAGTATCAAGTTTCTTGATATTTAGTTTTCATATATTACTTTATATTTTGTATTGAACGTAAAGTGAAAGTAATATAGTTTTCGGGTTTGTACACCCAAGTTCACAAGTATTTACTTGTGAACTGAATTTGTTTGATCGTGTTCTCGTATTTTAATTTCCGCTGCATAAATTTACGTTACTCTGGTCGATGTTGTTAACCGGTGTTGTTAAGACCTTCTAATTATACAGCGCTCAACTCCGGGTCGCCAGGCATTAGGTCGTCAACAGTGCAACCTAGCACTGCACTCTTCTTTAGGTCGCTAAGCAGTTTATGACCAGGCGACCTGAACTTATCAGGTCGCTCTCTATTAATTTCATCATTTATGGATCAAGAAATTTTACTAACAATTTTAAATTGTTGGTTGCAGAGGCTTTTGCTTATTTCATGGACGAGGGTGGTAATTTTCAAGGATTGTCTCGCTAGTGATGTCAAAGGAATATTGACTTTATACGAGGCTTCATTTTTGTCGATGGAAGGTGAGAATATATTGGATTTGGCAAAAGAATTTTCGACTTATCATCTGAAGCACATGCTCTAGCAAATTGCGGACCTGAGTCTAGCTGAGCTAGTAAGGCATGCTTTAGAGCTTCCATTACATTGGAGAGTACACAAACTTGAAGCCCAATGGTTCATAAATTTCTCTGAGTCTAAACTCGGTGCAAACCTTGTTGTGTTCCAATTGGCCAAACTGGATTACAATATGGTACAGTGCTTAAACAATTGTCAAGGTAGATTATTTAATTTATATTTGGGTAAATTATAAAAATTTAATTTATGTAGTGGTTCATTTGTTTATGATTAACTAATTACAATTTGCAGGTGGTACAAAGAAACTGGGCTTTGCGAGGCACCGATTGGCGGAGAGTTTTTTGTGGGCTCTGGGATTTACTCCTGAGCCACGATTTGGGTATTCCAGGGAGATTTCTACTAAGATTACTATACTAATTACCATAATGGATGATATATACGACGTATATGGTACATTGGATAAACTTGAGGTGTTTACTGACACAATCGAAGGTAATTGTTAGTTAAATCATATAGTCAAACGAATTTTCACATTTCACGAAAATTTTTATTTTTTTTAATCAAATTACTCATTTACACGATGAAGTTACATTCATATTAATTATGAAATTACATGATCAGATGGGATAGTGTACTTAGTCAGATATGATATCCTCATTTATCAATTTTGTATAATTTTTGTTTTATGCGAGATAACCTTTGAAGACCATTCAATGTTGTTTATCTTCCTATTCTACAGAAAATAAAACAATATCTGAGCTACTGCATAATCACTACTTGAAAATTATGAAATATTGTTCGTCAAAGAATAAAATGTACCTGGAGTTGTTACTGAACTGAACTGTTGATGTTATCGAATTATTTATTTACTAAATGCAATTTATTTCATCTGGAGTATCATTGATTTGTATATTATTTATTTACTAAATGCAATTTATTTCATCTGGAGTATTATTACTTCATATTTTGTATTGAACGTAAAGTAAAAGTAATATAGTTTTCGGGTTTGTACACCCAAGTTCACAAGTATTTACTTGTGAACTGAATTTGTTAAATCGTGTTCTCTTATTTTAATTTCCGCTGCATAAATTTACATTACTCTGGTCGATGTTGTTAACTGGTGTTGTTAACATTGATTAACAACATCGTAGAAATTTGAGACTTATTTTTAAAACCATAGACCCTTCTAATTTAATGGGATTATTAAAAGGATGGGAGTCGACTACTCTCGAAGAAGATGAACTGGCCCTTGTTGACTCAACGCTTCAACAAATTCTTGAAGAAGAAGAACAACTCTGGAAGCTCAAGTACAAGGAACAGGACTCAAACATCCACTCCAAAGTTTACTGGACGAACTCTTCCACAATCTCAGTCCTCAAATTCAATTTCCAATGTGTCAAGCTCTTCAAAACAACTCAACGAGATACAATGCCACGAATGCAAAGGTTGGGGACATTACAAGAATGAGTGTCCCAACTTTCTTAGAAAGAAAAGTATGATCGCTACTGACTTTACTTGAAGACTTCAACGATTCCGAGTCACTTTCTTCAGAAGA
>BMAC01000230.1:220175-241418 GCA_014905375.1 Phtheirospermum japonicum
CAACATCTGTATTATTTTGCATGCATTTTTCTTTTCTTTTCATACATGAGTCTAATGCATTGAGTTTGGTTAAAAGTGCAATAAGGTCCTTTGTTGCAATAAAAGTAATGACAAAAAGAACCAACCTCTTCAAAATTAGGTGATTGTGGGACTTTCCCGCATAAACTAGTTTTCTCCCAGGTCCAAAAAACAAGAAGCGTTTAACAGCAATTGCTGAAGATTAAAAGATTTAAATCCCTTCAAGGATGAAGAAAATATGGACTCAAAATGCTCCAATCTTTAAAATTCGCCTTCTTGAGAGATTTTGGCGTAGTCATTAACTTGGGTTAAGAGGTAAGTTTCCATTGACTTCACCTGGGCAATGTTGGTTTATAATGTTGTTAGTCATAAAAAGCAACATTGGATCAAAACACTGAAATCATTATGTGTTCTGTTTTAACCTTTTAGGTTATGATTTTTAGGCATCCCGTAGGACATTCATACTTTGTGAAGATGCCATCTTACTGTGCGTTATATTTCTTGTGTTTTTGTCTTACTTGAAATCTCTTAATTTTGTTTTGAATTGAGCTAACCAAGTGTTTCAGTGGAGTTATAATCGGACGGCTGGACAGGTAATAACGAGGTGAATTTGGTGAGTGAAAAGTAACATTGCACAAGATAGGTAAAACTGTGCTGATGGTTCATTAAAATCAGCTTTGTTTTTCGGCCTATTTTGTAGATTAAGTCATACAATTTTTTATTAAAAAAAGGATTTTATGGAAAGAGTTAGTGGGTTAACTTGTGTGATCACGTAGCCTAATTCTAGGAGGAGTGGCTTTATTTTTTTTGGAAACAAAAATCGTGTTTTATAAGACAAAAATCAGCCGGTGATTTTTTTTGGGGAATTTTCCTTTTATTTCTACCCTCTCTCTCCTAGTGCAACGGTCTTTTTTTTAGGGATAAAAAGCTGCAATTTTTTTACCGTTTGATCACAATCCCCAAACCCCTTTCGAATTACAATTCTCAGACTCCTTACTCCTCTTCAATTCTCTCGAATTTCTGTTCTTGGTTGTGTGTATCTGTGAGATTTTGCAGGATGTCTAGCTCTCCACCGCCGTCAGTCCCTGAACTACCAGAGGAGGTTCGCCGCTCCGGCGACCAGATTCCGTTGCCGTATCCTAAGATGGGCGGCCTTGATATTCGCGAGGAGATTGGTGGTGGTAGCCCTCCCAACCCACCACTATCAACATCGCTGCCTGAACTGCATGCGCCTGATTCTCTTGCTGTCGTGCCTGTTCCATCGCCGGTCGATACTACGCCGGTTACTCAGGTGTTCCCTGGACAGCTCGGGAACGAATTTGACGTCGATAACCCCCCCCCAATTTAGCTTTTGTGGCTGAGACCTTTGGCCGCGTAGGGAATTCCACCTTGAAGCGGTCCAGGCATTTGCGTAACATACCGCCCGGCGTTGTGCCGCCCGCGGTCCCAAAGAGCAAGGCAGGTCCGCGTCGCCACGTGCCGATTGAACACATGAACCTCTAGGAGGATGTTGTTGTGGAGTCTGATCCCGATGATCATGATTTTGAGCTTACTACTCCGATTATCGGAGTTGTTCCGCCGTCTGCTTCTGCTCCCAGTTTGCCGGAGAAGAAGGGGTTTACTCGCCGCAAGCAGCTTGTACGTAAAACCGACAGGAGACCCGGCCTAACGAAAGTCAAAGACTCTACCAAGTCATCTGCTACTGAGTACTCTTCGCCTCCATATACTGTGCTGGATTTTATCACCGGCGAAGTTACTAGTTCCGCCAAGTCGCCTGCTGATGTTCCCCAGCCGTCTCCAATTCGTGCTGCATCACCTGAGTTTGATACAGGTCTTTTTGAACATTCCCCTTACTCTACAATGGATGTGCCCTTGAAAGATATTCTTGCTGCATTCAAAAGGGACAAGAAGAAAAAGAAGGCAGCTGCACAGGATGATGTTGTTAGTCATGTTGGTAGTCCCTTACCAACATTGAGTCGTTCAAAATCTGTCTCGTCCTCCCGCACTGTATCTGTTCCATCGCATTCTCCCACACAGTCCTCCTCGGTTGCCTGTGATCACTTCCAGTCCTCATCTGGCACTGCTACTCCTACACCCGAGATTGAGGACATGGAGCCCTTTTCAGAGAAATTTTTAACCACTGAGGCTGCTGAGTTGTTTGATATTTATCAAACTCGTCATATGATTGCTGAGAGGAAAGTGCCGATTGATTTGTTTGAGCGCCACAACCTGATAGCCTACCTCCGATTTCACGGTATGTATTCCACAGTCTCTACCGCCGTTCCATTTGTTAGAGATATAGTTCTTGAGTTCTATGCAAATATGCTGCCCTCGATTGTTGATTTAAGCTCTGTGAACTATGGAAAAGTTTTTTTGCGTGGTAAAGTGTTTGCCTTCACCCCTAACTTAATTGATGATTTATTTGTCACCACTTCACATCGGAGTAATTTTGCTGTGGATGATATGGATGAGGTTGTGTCTTTTTTATCTGGTGGTATGGTGCATTCATGGTTTGAGCAACTGCCGAGCACTAGGCTCTCATCTTTGTATTCTATTATGCACAAAGTGGCTCTTTGCAARTGGGTTCCTTCCAAGAACACTACGGTTGTTACTCGGCCTCAGGCCCAATTTTTATTTAAATTTGGGAAGGGTGTAAAGTTCAGTTTCGGGCARCATYTTTTTGATATTGTMACTAAGTTTGCCACATCAAGGTCTGCTGCCTCGTTGTGTTTTCCCTCTCTTATTTTCAGCTTGTTGAAGAACCAAGGTCTGACGCTTCTCCCAGATGATGTGCTCACTGGTGATGCGGATTGGTTTGCTTTTCGGGGCCAACACACTTCTGGTGGTAGGGTGATCGATTTGCCTTGGCAGGCTCCAGTTCCTGCTGATATTGATAGTGATGTTGGGAAGGATAATCCCAATATGGTCCGCATTTCTGCGCAGCTCCTGCGTGCGCATGTTGCTTCCATTGACTTGTAGATTTCTAAGCTGCAGGCACTTCGTTGCTCGCTGTTGGAGGCCCTTTCCCTTTCTGGTCAAAAAGGGGGAGAGGATGACGCGAACGTAGGGGGGGATAGCGCTGATGGAGAAGATGTTGCCGAGAATGAGAATGCTGCTGCTGATGATACTGAAGATGCTGTTGCCGCCGAAGCCTTGGCGAGCCTTGCTCAAGAGAAGAGGCGTAAGCGAATTCGAGCGCGCAACAAGGCTTTGAAGAAGATGATGAAATTGGGGTAGAAGAAGAAGAGGAAGAAGAGTGGTGAAGGAACTTCGACATCTCCTCGACTTTCAAAGAGGATTCGAAGTCATTAAGTTCCTTTACTTTGTTTGTTTTGTGAAGTGCTGGTTATTTTGAACAATGTTGGTTTGTAATGTTGGTTTGAGTGTTAACAACATTGGGTGTTTTGTTTAGGGGAGTTTTCTATCTTAGGGGGAGTTAGAATTTTTATTTTCGTTTGTGTTTGCGTCTTAGTGTTTTGTCCAAAAAGGCAAAAGGGGGAGATTGTTGAGAAATTTATTTTTGGGAATAATTCCTATTTTGTTATTTGCCTTTTTGGGGTACAAAATAAGTTAGGAAACTAGATATAGGACAATATTATGTTTTCAAGTTTATGCACAAGACTTTAATTATTTCTAAATTGTGTTTAGGATTTGTTTTTAGGTATTTACCAAGTTTAGGATCTTAGAATTGTCTATTTAAGACAATAGAAATCCTAAAGTTTGGAACCACGGTTTTTAGAGGATTGACGCACGGATCTCTTGAAGGCGCAAGGCAAGACGCAAGACGACGCATAAGAGAAGAAGAACACGAAGAAGAAAACTACTTGGAGCCAACGTTCGTGAACAAGATTTTTGAAGTTGCGTGACCGACGGAAGAGATCTTGCCATTCCGACAACAAGTATTTAGTATCAAGTTCTTGATATTTAGTTTTCATATATTACTTTATATTTTGTATTGAACGTAAAGTGAAAGTAATATAGTTTTCGGGTTTGTACACCCAAGTTCACAAGTATTTACTTGTGAACTGAATTTGTTTGATCGTGTTCTCGTATTTTAATTTCCGCTGCATAAATTTACGTTACTCTGGTCGATGTTGTTAACCGGTGTTGTTAAGACCTTCTAATTATACAGCGCTCAACTCCGGGTCGCCAGGCATTAGGTCGTCAACAGTGCAACCTAGCACTGCACTCTTCTTTAGGTCGCTAAGCAGTTTATGACCAGGCGACCTGAACTTATCAGGTCGCTCTCTATTAATTTCATCATTTATGGATCAAGAAATTTTACTAACAATTTTAAATTGTTGGTTGCAGAGGCTTTTGCTTATTTCATGGACGAGGGTGGTAATTTTCAAGGATTGTCTCGCTAGTGATGTCAAAGGAATATTGACTTTATACGAGGCTTCATTTTTGTCGATGGAAGGTGAGAATATATTGGATTTGGCAAAAGAATTTTCGACTTATCATCTGAAGCACATGCTCTAGCAAATTGCGGACCTGAGTCTAGCTGAGCTAGTAAGGCATGCTTTAGAGCTTCCATTACATTGGAGAGTACACAAACTTGAAGCCCAATGGTTCATAAATTTCTCTGAGTCTAAACTCGGTGCAAACCTTGTTGTGTTCCAATTGGCCAAACTGGATTACAATATGGTACAGTGCTTAAACAATTGTCAAGGTAGATTATTTAATTTATATTTGGGTAAATTATAAAAATTTAATTTATGTAGTGGTTCATTTGTTTATGATTAACTAATTACAATTTGCAGGTGGTACAAAGAAACTGGGCTTTGCGAGGCACCGATTGGCGGAGAGTTTTTTGTGGGCTCTGGGATTTACTCCTGAGCCACGATTTGGGTATTCCAGGGAGATTTCTACTAAGATTACTATACTAATTACCATAATGGATGATATATACGACGTATATGGTACATTGGATAAACTTGAGGTGTTTACTGACACAATCGAAGGTAATTGTTAGTTAAATCATATAGTCAAACGAATTTTCACATTTCACGAAAATTTTTATTTTTTTTAATCAAATTACTCATTTACACGATGAAGTTACATTCATATTAATTATGAAATTACATGATCAGATGGGATAGTGTACTTAGTCAGATATGATATCCTCATTTATCAATTTTGTATAATTTTTGTTTTATGCGAGATAACCTTTGAAGACCATTCAATGTTGTTTATCTTCCTATTCTACAGAAAATAAAACAATATCTGAGCTACTGCATAATCACTACTTGAAAATTATGAAATATTGTTCGTCAAAGAATAAAATGTACCTGGAGTTGTTACTGAACTGAACTGTTGATGTTATCGAATTATTTATTTACTAAATGCAATTTATTTCATCTGGAGTATCATTGATTTGTATATTATTTATTTACTAAATGCAATTTATTTCATCTGGAGTATCATTGATTTGTATGTGTAAGGATTAAATACACAGTACCCAGTGTACCATGTTTGTAAATTGTGATTGTTTCTTGTTAACATAATTACTTTGCGCTTCATGTATAGTACTATATATGGGTGACCATTATGTAATGATCAGAAATCCAATTTATATGTTGTCACTATGAAGAAGTTAAACGGACATATTTGGAAATCTATTGTGCAACGCCTGATCTTGTATATGTTAAGTCTAATTTTTTTTATATTTATTTATTCTTTATTTTGAATTGTTTCTGATGCACTTTAAGGCTTTATCAAGTGTAACGCTGTTGTCTAACGAGCCACTCGATGCTCAAAAATCAGAAATAAGGTGGCGATTTCAAGGGTGGTGAAGCGCCTACTTGTAAATCTTTGTTTGATATACGATAATGCCGCTAATTAGTCTCCAGTGATTGTCATTTTACCTTGACATTCAAGTTTAGTCGTAGGAGATGATGAGGTGTAGCAGGGGATAAGCATTAATTAGGCACAAAAGATGACGAAATAAGGAGATGATGAAGTGTAAATGGACAATGAGGTGTTGAGACTAGCGGAGCGCGTAGATCGTCGTTGGCAAGCACAAGGGCGTGGCGGTTTCACCTTATCAAAATGGGCCTCCACACGGTCCCATATTAACTGGCTTTTTTTGTTTGTTATTTCTTGCTCATTCAGTCTTTGCGATAATTATCTCTATTTGCATGGTTGCTGTTTTGCTTTCTTTGGATGTGTTTCTTGAATTATCGTGGTGTTTTTTTTGGCATTATATATGTGTTTCTTGAATATGAGAATCGAAACAAGCTTGTTACAATATGTATTGAATTGTTTGATGTATGGGATATGTGTTGGCTTATTTTGTCAACCTTTTTTTTTTTTTTTTGTAGTTCATAGAAACTAAGAATCGGAATGGTAAAGTTACAGTTGGGGATTTACCGCCTCTGATGATAAAACTGAAGGGTGTGAATGAAATATTTGACGAGGAGGAGATTAGGCAAGGATTGGGAGAATCTCACGGTTATATGAATGATATAGATTTTGAAGGGTTCCTCAGGGTAAGTTTTTCTTTCCTATTCATCGTAATGTTGATTTTTTCGCTTGCCAGAGTACAAACAGATTGGAAGCTGGTAAAGTGCATTTCAAACATAGTGGTTGTGGTTGTACTCTTACAACATTGAAGAGGTCATGGCCTTTAATAAAGAGAAAGTGGTATTAAGTTTGTTCTACTTAATCTTTAAATTAGATGGATGGTTGGTAACATTTTTGTAGTTGCTTTCAATGAGCAGTTATATATGTGCCTAATTAATACTGACTCTGATGTTGCTTTTCACATGGTGCAGAGTACTTGCAAAGCGGTAGAGCCACCGAGAAATCTGATGTGTATAGCTTTGGCGTCCTATTATTAGAACTTGTGACTGGAAAAAGACCAACCGATCCATCTTTCGTCCAGAGAGGATTAAATGTCGTCAGCTGGTATGCTACCTTCATTCAAGTTCTCGCTAAATCTAGTGTGTGAAGTAAAAAGTGATTGCAATCGCTTGAAAAAGTGATTTTTAGGTTTTAGCTGGAAAATAAATAAATTCATTTTAGTGCTTCCAAATGCCAACTTTTGCTCTTTATTATGCTTCATCTAATCCAAACTCTATTTCTTACCGCGAATTACAATCAAACATTATTTGGAATGAGTTATATTATTACGTATAAATGCGTATTATTAATTCATGACTTTTGTGTTGATATCAATTAATATTCAGATGAACACCCATTTTAGGAAGAATCGTCTTGAGGACGTAGTGGACAAAAGAAAATCAATTAATGAAACTGATTGAATTGTCCAGTTTAGCTCATATTTGATTTCATCTTTTAATTTATATTAAAAGATAAGTTTCTTTTTGAATTTCACTTTTTCAGCAGTGCACTTGGATTGATTTATAAGATTGTATATCAAGGGTTTTTGTATCCTTTACACTTTTTTTTTGTTTTGTTAATTATACTACTGTAAGGTGTTTTATTGGTTATGTTCTTGCAGATGTTTGGAGAAATACATGCAGTTTTGAGGGCTGGTAAACACTCAAATGTGACGGCCACACGGATCTTTTACCGTGTGACGAAGCCCAAACCCGTTTCAAACCCGTACCCGCACCAACAACTTGGGTCTTATATAAAAGGCAGAAAAATTCCACACTTCCCTTATTTCTCCCTGGGATCTCTCTTCCCTTCTCCGCCAGTGAAAAATCCCGGCTACATTACAGAAAATTCCGGCCAAATCTTAGCCAAATGCCGTGAAAATCTTCACCGCCATCGATGCTCCTCCTCTCCCGCACTCTCTTTTGATTTCCTGAGACAACCGAGATAAACTTTGGCCTTCGGATTTCGCGATACCACCGGCTGCCGTCGTCTGGACGTCAAACAAATTTCTTGCTATCTCTCCCTCTGTCGTTGAAGAAATCGAAGAACGAAGGCGTTGTCGTCCACAGCTCTAATTTTTTGAAGGTGCGTCATTATTTACATTTATTACTATTTTCTGCTTCAATTTTTAGGGTTTGCTCTCGATTATCAATTTCATTTTTGTGTTGATTGATTTTAGGGTTCATGGCCATTTACAAAGAAGATTTCCAGTGTTGACAGTGAGTGATCCCAACAATATAAATGGTAGTGATGGATTGTCTAAGGTTATGAAAGTAGTCGAAGATGCTTCCCTTTTCAACTTAACTCGGGTATTTTCCGTCTTTCGGTTGATTATGTTTCTGATTCAGTTAAATTGATCGTGTAATCTGTTTTGCTAATTTGTTACTGGATATGTTTGCGTTAGTGTGTGTGCATGTATTTTCTTCTTTCTCCAAACTGAATGTGTTTAGGCGTCCTTGAGATTGATATGTTGCCGTGAGAATAACGAGTAAAATCGTATATGTTTACTTTCATCTCAATTGAGTTATTTTCAGTTGATTATGTTCGTGGTTGAGTTTGATTAATCAATTTCTTATTAATCTTTTAATCGATTTTGCTTGCTGGATGCGTTTTTTTCTTCCCGAATTGTTTTTTACCTGATATGTTGACGTGAGGGTCAAAGTTCTTTTTTTTCTTCCTTTTTTCCACCATAAATTCAGAATTTTATTTTTCTTTACCACCAATTTCTGATTCGTTTTTAATTACTTGATGTTTATATAGGCATATATATTCGTAATCAATTAACTCAAAGATGGGTATTCAAGTAATTTTATATTCTCAAAATGTAGTTTTTTTTTTTACATATCCATTTTTGTTAAAGATGTTCGTTGCTCATCATAAACTTATAATGGTGTTTGTTTGTTTTTCTACCCTTTGTTTTAGATCCAGCAAGAGTTTGGTTCCTTTAGTGACTACTGCTGGCTTGTTGTAAACCACAAGCAGTTCAAAAGTGGGTTCCGTTACGGCCGTCAAGTGCCAGCTACGATCATCGAATTCCACGAGACAACAGTTTTCCTACCCATGCGATCGAAAATCCGTCTCGTGGTCCCGACTAACCCACATTTTGCGTACATGTCTAATAAAGTGGTGGTGTCGTTCACGTACGATTCCAGCCCACATCTTAAAATATAGCCATGAATCGATTTCCCGGTGCTTAGACCTCCAATGTTAGCTGAGGCGGGCAAAATGGTAACAATGGTGATGAGATCGGGGCTATGACCTTCTTGCTGCATCATCAAAACCAACTCTAGCGCCCGGTGTGGCATCCCGTTCTGTGAATCAATCCACAAATGCTTGTGTTTTGAAACTCAAAATTATTTGTATTTTATTTGTACCAAAAATTGGGTTGTTCGAATATTTATATTTTATTTGTGCAGAAATATTGTCACTTTTTCACTAAACACTGTCACCTTTACACTTAAAAGTGTCACTTTTTAAAAATATTTTATTTATTTATTTGGGCCTGCCTGGGATTTGTAAAAAAAAGAAAAAGAAAAATAAATTCCCAAGACAAGCGTGCACACAACAGATGTGTAAATTCACACTACAAACGGACATCACCTCTGTCTTTGTGTCGCTTCATTTACCGTTGTAGATTATATTATTCACTGTTTAGACATAGTATTAAAATACTCCATGATTTAAGAGGTGAAAGAAAAACACAAATTATTTCAAGAAATGATGTTGGCTGGTTTTATATTTTGGGCTTTGGGATTGGGTAGATTGTAAGTATAATTATTTAGTTACATGGGTTTGCAATCATAGTTCTGTAAAAAATATTATACGTGAAAAGTAGTACTACTATAATTTTCAAAAAAAAAAATCTAAATTATGTTGCATAATTGTATATTTTTCTTTTTTTTTAACATAAATTACTTTATAAAACAAATCTTTATAACATTTGTTTGATATGTGGCAGTTTATCAAATAGGAGTAGTATTTATTCAACACTTTGCAATAATTTAATATGTAACACTTGACTATTATATTCTCTTATGGTAATATACTTGTCTCTAATTTTTATTGATTTTTTGCAAAAAAAGAGTTGCTACACAAATTAAAGTAGCCAAGTTATAAAACTGTCACTTCTTAAAGATATTACTGTCACTTTATAAATAAAAAGTGTCACTTTTTAATAATTGATACTAATCGTTATTTTTATTTTTTTTTTCCTGTAAAAAACTGTCACATTTGTACCAAAATATGTCACTTTTGTCCAAAAAAGTGTCACTTTTGGTTTTTTGTAGAAAAAGAGTTGCTACTCAAATTATAGTAGTCAAGTTATAATATTGTCACTTATTAAAGATATTACTGTCACTTTATAAATAAAAAGTGTCACTTTCTAATAGTTGATAGTAATCGTTATTTTTTAATTTTTTTCCTGTAAAAAAATGTCACTTTTGTCCAAAAAAGTGTCACTTTTGTCCAAAAAAGTGTCATTTTGATTTTTTGCCAAAAAAGAGTTGCTACATAAATTATAGTAGTCAAGTTATAATACTGTCACTTCTTAAAGATATTACTGTCACTTTATAAATAAAAAGTGTCACTTTCTAATAGTTGATAGTAATCGTTATTTTTTGTTTTTTTCTTTCCTGTAAAAAATTGCCACATTTGAACCAAGATATGTCACTTTTGTCCAAAAAATGTGTCACTTTTGATTTCCTTGCAGAAAAAGAGTTGCTACACAAATTATAGTAGTTATAATACTGTCACTTCTTAAATATATTACTGTCACTTTATAAGTAAAAAGTGTCACTTTCTAATAGTTGATAGTAATCGTTATTTTTTGTTTTTTTTCCTGTAAAAAAATGTCACTTTTGTCCAAAAAAGTGTCACTATTGGAATAGTGTTGAAAATAATTCATAATTTGAAATTTTGAGAGGCTGAATTAGAGTTCTGAATATACTGGGGCTAAATCAAATAGAAGTTTAAACTATTAGGGTCAATCTATAATATCTGGAAGTTTTGAGAAATATATCTAAAACCCATTTTCATTATCTTCCTCAAATACCCAAATCGACCGACGCCAATCCTCCTCACTTCTTCGATGGCGACAGACCGGCAATTGGCGGCAGCGTCGGAAGACGGAGACCACCACGGCGTTCTCCTCTCCGCGGCAACGGCCCATCGGCAAGCTACGATTGAAAGCATGATGACCTCCTCTCCACAGTAGCACGGCTCGGACTCCGGCTCCAACGGAAGCATCAATTGGCGATCTGGTCATCCTCTTCGGAGATGACTGAGAAGGCGAAGATGGTGATGGATTGAATTGGAAGGCGGCTGGGATTAACAAACTCGTGGCGGTGGGGTTTTGTTTCGGAAGTAGCGATGGGATGGTGATAGGTGCTACGATTTTCCGGTCGTGTACAGGAGGCAGACGACGGTGGCTGAAATATTGGCGAGGCTAGGCTCCGGGAGGATGCAGATTTGGATTTTTTAAGAACTTGTCTAATGCTGCAATTCGACGGCGAGAGAGAAAGAAATAAGGGTGCATCTGGCGAGAAGGTTTCTTTTTCCCCTTTATATCATATCCGACTTAATGGACCGGATCTGAATTAGAATGGATATGGAGCTTCGTCACATAGTAGAGGATGCGTGTGACGGTCACACAGGAGACTTACTCTTGAGGGCTGTGGTGGAAATTGGGCGATTGTACAGGTTGCGGACTGGGCTTTCAAGGGAAGATTGGTTAGCAAGCAAGTGTGAAATATTCAAGGGACTTTTGGATATCTTGATCCTGAATACGTATCGACACGGTCGTTTACGAAGAAAAGTGATGTTTAAACGGTAATTTTTTGGACTTCAGTCGCGTGGTAGTTGTATATGTTTATTTTTAGTCACTATTTTTTATGTTAGTAACTTCACTAATCTGCTAATATTTTGAATGCCTTGTTTTTATTAAGTTTTGGTATATTTTTTGGTAGTATATGCATAATATTTAGTATTGATGATTTTGTTGTATTTGTTGTTTTTATTTATTTTTGGTATATTTTTTGGCAGTATATGCATAATATTTAGTATTGATGATTTTGATGTATTTGTTGGCACCTGCTTTCATTTTATTTTTTTTATTATTTTTTTTACTACTTTTTAGAACGGTTATACAAAACCCGTTGTAGAAAGTTTATTTTCTAGAACATCAGTTCGTAAAGGCGTTAAAGTATATTTTCTAGAACTTCTATTTCGTAAAGGCGTTCTAGAAAGCTTTCAAAACTCGTTCTAAAAAGTTTATTTTCTAGAATGTCAGTTAGTAAAGGCGTTCTAGAAAGTATACTTTCTAGAACACCTTTTCAAAACTCGTTCTAAAAAGTTTGTTTTCTAAAACGTCTATTTCGTAAAGGCGTTCTAGAAAGTTTATTTTCTATAACGTCAGTTCGTAAAGATGTTCTAGAAATTATACTTTCTAGAACGTCTTTTTCGTAACCATTCTAGAAAGTTCAACAGTCTAGAACGCCTCAGCAGCGCGTTATAGAATGTCAGACTTTCTAAAACAGCTCCATACAGAACGCCTCAGCAGGACATTCTAGATTTAATGAAACAAGGCGTTCTAGAATGCTGTTTCTGCACTAGTGAAATGAATTAGTGTGAGGATTGGTGTATGGGAGGGGTATTTATAGGTGTAGACATGAATTTAAAAAATATTCAAAAAACTAGCAGTTCGGTTAAACCGCTAACTATTTTTTTTACCGTTGATCTCCAATGGCTATTTGATTCGAGCCGTTGATTTCAAACGGCCAAAATCCACCGGTTAAACCGCCGTTCAATTTTTTTTTTTCCGGTTAACTAGAGGTTTCGGTTCGCCGGAATCCATAAACCGAAACCGAACCGCCGAAAATCGGTTTACGATTTCGATTTTAATTGAAACCACCGGTGAACGGTTAACTATAACCGTTGAATGGCTAAAAACCGGCGAAACCTTAACCGATTTTGACATTTCTATCGCTAGGATAAGGATCCAAGTTGCACTAACACCATATACCATCTCGTGTGACTTAGTTCATGAGCTCCTTACAAGTATTTGGTAAGATTTTTTTCAAAACCTTTCTTGTAATAAAATATTAGGAGTTTATAAGTTATTGTGAAATAAAAAGCTTGAAAATCTTTCTTTAATAATAACATTGTCTGTCTTTTTTACAACATAATTTAGATTTTTTACTAATTTGATAACTTATTGTAGATAAAATACACGATATTGATCAATTAATATGTAGTGTTGATTTCAGCTCTTTTATTTGTTTAACAAATTATTAGTCTTTTTTCCTAAGTTCTTAAGTATGAATACAGTGATTACTCCCGACCCGAAGCACCCCAATTCCATTATAAAATGGAGGAAGTTCCATTTTTGGTCTCATTGGACTGGATACCATCAGTTTTTGTTAAAACATAGGATATAACGGTTCTAACAAGTTATGCCGTCAAAAACTTAATAGCAGGACCAGAATCGAAACAAATTGTATTGAACCCCCCAAAAAGGAGTTAAATTCCAAATTACACTAGTTAAATTGAAGGTCAAGTTGATCCATGAGATTGAAGTTCATATTGAACCCCGCCCTCGTGCTACGTTTTGACGTTGGTCAGCTCAGTTGTGGGGACCGAGGGAAAATTTCAAATTTGATAAACTATATTGGCCAATTTCCATAAAAGATACGTAATGTTGGCCATCATCAAACAACATCCATTAAATTGGTCAATTCATCAAAAAAAAAAAAAAAAAACAACGATCGGGCTTTTTTTGCTGACGTGGCGTGATTCAATACTTTCTTATCATTTTTCCTTTAATTTTAAATATTAAATTGAAAAAAAACACTGGGAAGATTTTTATTTTTGGTACACTATGTTGGCCACATTCCAAAAAATGTAGGTTAAATTGGTCAATTCGTCAAAAAGGTCCAAAAAAATTTTAATCGAATTTTTTTTCCTGACGTTGCATGATTATATATTATTTTATTAATTTCCTTTTACTTAAATATTAAGTTGTAGACAAAAATCTATTTTGCCTTCATTTTCTTTTCTTTTAATCAAATAAATAAAATCTTAATTTATAAAAAATAAAAAAAATAGTAATAAATATATAAACATAAAATAAATCTTCAAAATTATAAAGTTAATATAATAATTTATATGACTTTTATATTATTAAAATTATAGTTAATACAATTTAATAAACTCGGAGATAAATATAAGAATATAAAATGAATCTTAAAAAATAATAAAACATATATAAAAATATATATGAGAAAATCTATTATAAATGAATTTTGAACTCTCTATATTTATTATATATTTTTTAATATTTATATTATAGTTTATATTTATAAATAATTTATATTAATTTTTATTGATTATAATTTTATTAATTAGATTAACGGAAAGAGAAAAGAAAAACATAAAAAGAAAAGAGAGAGCAAAACACATTTTTGTCTTTAATTTATTTTGTATAATTATAGAAGATTGATAAGAAAATATAGAATTATACCACTTTAGAAAAAAAATCCGATCAAAGCTTTTTTGAACCTTTTTTGATGAATTGGCCAATTTAACGTATCTTTTTTAAAATATGGCCAACATAGTGTACCAAAAATGAGAAATTTCCCAATTTTTTTTTAATTTAATATTTAAAATTAAAGGAAGAATGATAAGAAAGTATTGAATCACGCCACGTCAGCAGGGCTTTTTTCGTACCTTTTTTGATGAATTAGCCAACTTAATGAACGTTGTTTGATGATAGCAAAGCATCACGTATCTTTTTTAAAAAGTGGTCAACATAGTGTATCAAAAATAAAAATTTTCATCCTGTGCCCAACCCAAACGAGCTAATAACATTGATTGGTCTACAAACACATTAATTACCATCCAAATTAAGAGAATGGGTATAATTTAGGGCTCCAGACCTTTGGCCTAAAAACATCACAAAGCAAGGAATAAAAAGACACAAAAATCCAGGACACTAAGAGTACCCAACTTATTAAGTCACCTGGAAAACTAGTCAATTCAATACAAAAGCACGTAATACACTCTCTTCTTTGCCTTTATAGGCCTGAAAACTAGACCTTCAAAATTTTACATCGACCGTCCATGCAAGATTCTAAAACAGTGCCCAGAGGACTGATATCAAAAGCACGAAATAACCACAATTAATCCCATGCATTCCTGCTCCTGCTCCTCCTTTTTGTTTATCAAAAAAGTTCTGGGTACCTTTCACAACCTCCACGGGGAACACGCACTCGCCCCTCGATGGGTTCTCAGTGACCACCTCTCCCAATCCCTCGAAATCACATGCACCCTCTTCCTGGAACGTGGCTTGGAAGAACTCGTTGAACTTGTACGAGACCGTGTCTTCAAAAGAGAGCCGGCTACACGACCCCCCCGGCGCCAGGCTCGTACAATCCGCCAGATCGCATGCTATCTTAGCCTGCCTCTTCACCTTCTCCAAATCACGCGTGGCGTTGTTGAACACGCACCAACGCTCGGGCATGCGCATGATCCCCTTGGCCCGGGCCGGGAAAATGTCGCGCCCTTGGCCCGTCAGGTCGATCTTGTACTTGGGCTCCCCGTTGGACCTGTAGATGCCCCAATGCCGTCCCCAGGGCTCGAAGTCCGGCATCATAGTCTCGTCCGCCAGGCTGTGCACGTAGGTCTCGATCGGCCTCCCGGGCCGCTTCGGGGTCCCCCGGTTGCCCGCCACCCTCGGGAGGAGGGCCCGGAAGAACCGCTCGGCCGCGGACGAGTTGCCGCCCGGGAAGCCGTCCGTCGGCCAGCAGACCTGGTCGACGACCAGCTCAAGGTCGCCCGCGCCGGCCTTCTCCAGGGCCCAGAGGAAGGCGTCGTACAGGAAGTCGAACGCATTGGTGTACACGAGGCCGTTGACGTCCTTGACGAAACGGGCCGGGTCGCTGTTGTCCGGGAACGCGAAGGTGGGGTCCAGGTGGATGTTCTCGCGGACGTAGAGGGCCGGGAATATCTCGATGACGAAGGGGGAGTTGTTGTTCTTGAGGATGGCCAGGACTTTGTTCATGTCTTTAATGATCTCGTTCCTGAATTCGGCCTCGGACGGTCGGGTTATGTTGGGCTTGAGTACGATAGAGGAGTGTGTCATGGTTGCCTTGACTAGGGCTCCATATCCGGCATTGTTCAGAGCTGTTTGAAGATACCCCAACGATGCTATGTAATCACCACGGGATTCTGGGTCTCTATACTTGAATACGTAGTTTCCTATATAAATCCGCCTGCAAAACTATATGTTAAGAATATCCGCCCCTAGTGTGAAACTCGGTATCACAACACTAACAAACCTCAACATTTGTACTATTGAGGTTATAATTTGTAATATAAGACTAATAAACCATATACATCAATTTGTACATTTGTTTCCAATTAAAATTAATGGTTGCAATTGATATGATTTTTCGATACCGCAAACGAATGAAAATTATTATTTTAATTTATTATATTATTTAATTTTTTAGAAATAACCATAATATTAATGTGTCCATTTCCATTTCTTTTCCCTTCCTATTTCTTAATTTCCATTTTTTGTCTTTTTTCTCTTGCCATTCCAATAACTATTTTTATTTTTTAAAACAAAATTACAGGAAAATTATAGATACACATAAATCATTTACTGTAAAAGGCCCATCAATAAGATTTGTTTTGAAGAAATCATTTTGATTCTCTAATCTCCTCTGACTTTCGCTTCAAATGCAATCGTGATATCCCAATTTTCCCCGAGGGGAATAAGAATATCAAAAAGGACGTCGTAAAGCCAATCATTGTCGGCGAAGGATTCTATCGGCTCCTACTTCCTCGATCTCCGGTGCCACACTTCCAAAACCCTACCTCTAAAGCCCGAAACGGAGTCGAGATTTGTGCTTGGAGATTTTGGGTTTGTAAATTGTCCAAAGCTATCTATGGTCTAAATAAGTCTCAAGATCACATTTCAACACCATCAAGTCCGCATTGTTTAATCTAGGATTTCAGAACACAAATTTTGATGCGTCTCTATTTACTAAGTGGGACACAGACATATCTTCTTATGTATGTTGATGACATGATCTTGACAGGGATCCTTTAGTGAGATAAACAACATAATTCTGCAACTCAGTAAGATGTTCTCTTTAAAGGATTTATGGCACATACATCACTTTCTCGGAATTTAGGTCACTAAAACAGGAGAAGGTCTACACGTGTGTCAAAAGAGATACATCAAGGAGTTGTTATCAAATGTGCACATAATGAAATCTAATGAAACCCCTACTCCTATGGTTTCATCGGGATAACTTTCCCAAGTTTCAAGGCACTCCTACAGATAATGCTACTCTTTATCGAAAAATAGTTGGAGGATTACATTATGTTAACATAACCAGGGATGAGATTTCTTATAGTGTCAACAAAGTCAGTCAATTCATATCATGTCCTTTGGATACGCGTTGGAAAGCAGTCAAATGAATTTCGAGATATATGGAATTGCACATATTATATATGGATTACACATCAACAGTTTGAACATCATTGGGCTTTCAGGTTCTGATTGGCCTACAGATATATATATATATATATATAGTGATGATAGAAAGTCAGTAACTGGGTTGTGTGTTTACTAGGCAAGCAATGTTGAATCTTGGAGATCCAAGAAGCAAAACAGTGTCTCAAAGTCCAGTGCAAAATCTGAATACAAAAGTTTGGCACATGTTACAACTGAGATCATGTGGATCCAGTCACAGCTGCATGAATTAAAGATTAAGCAATACAAATTGCCAAGAGTTTGGGTTGACAATATGAGCACAATCGCATTAGCATCAAAACCAGTTTTACATGCTAGAACTAAGTATATTGAGATTGATTCACACTTTGTTAGACAACAAGTGTCTTCACGAGCATTGCATGTCCTACGTGTTTCCTCTTGCATATATTTATACCAAGCCCTTAAGTTCTCAATTTTTCACACTCGGGATAAACTCACTGTGATTCCTTCACCACGATTCAAATTGCGAGGAAGTGTTATAAATCAAATTCATAATATCACAGACAGTACTAGCACTGTCGAACGGGCCATCCCGCTCCGGCCCGTCGCGGGCCGGGAAATCCTAAGTCAAAGGCTCGCGGGTCAACGGGTCAGCCCGTGGGCCGGGCTGTTTTATTTTTTTTTTGTATAAAATTACATTTTTATGTTAAAATTTAATTTAAAAAAATGAAAAATTACTATAATATTTAAAGTTTTCTAATGGACAAAGAGGAAATAAAAGAATACAAATATTTCTTCAATTTTAACCAATATAAATTCTAATTTTAAATTTATTTAAAAAAAAAAAAAAAAAAAACTTAAAACGGGCCAGCCCGCTCCGGCCCATGAAAACCCGCGGGCTGAACGGGGCGGGCCAAAAAGTCCGCAATCAAATGGGCCTGAAATATGGAAGCCCAGGTCGGCCCATTTTCGCGGACTGACGGGCCAGCCCGCGGGCTTTGGCCTGTTTTGACGGTGCTAGTCAGTACGGATGAAGATAATGAGTTGTCATCAACACACAACGGCTATAACAAATCAGTGGACAAGAATAATTCAGATGTCACCATCCATCCGTAGGCAGTACGAGGATGCATGCTGCGGCTGGTTGTAAATTAGGGTTACCTAGCTAGGGTTAATCTATATATGAGTCCAAGCATCTGTTATGTACAATAACTATTTCCAGATATGCTCAGCTTTTATCTTTCTTGCATTTATTGTCCATATATTCTTCAATATCTGTCTGAATCGAAAGACCGATATAACATATTCCGGTCCAAAATATATAATATCTCATGTAAGAAAGTTTGTTGCGGTGTTACCTTATGCTAGAACGCCCGTAAAATTCAACAACTTTGTCTTGGACCCAATCCTCTGCGACTTGTTGGTTAGCAATCTGGGCGGGGTTATATATGCCGATGGTGAGATTAATCCCACTCCCTGAAAAAGCCTGCAATATATCTTTCTGAGAAGAATAAAACCCTGGCATTTCGGACGCCGTTTTGTAATATCAAATCGACAACCATGGACGGAACCAATCTCTGAACACTTTGTCTTCCCCAGGTTATCCCTATTGCACCATTCGCAACCTTGCTTGTCGTCAACAAACTAATCATTGCCACAAAATATGCAACAGGGATATTCATCCTATATATGTATTTGATTGAATTATATCAATATTATTGCGGAAACGAAGAAAAATAATAATGTTGTGGATATATGTATTTGATTGAATTATTGCCCGAATTCAGATGATTTCTGGATTACAGGGCCATGTTTCGGTTGTGTTTCATTCCTCGAAAATGTAAGAGGAACGGAACGGGGAAAGACAGAAAGAAAATTATTGACTTTCCAGGTGATTTGTGTATAACATCTACAATGAGGGGCAGCTATTTATATTTTTTATGCACGCAAGATGAATTCAGAACCTGGAAATGCTCACTTTGCCTAATTATAGTAAAATAAATAAATGATAAAGCAATCACGCACACAAACTTCGGGATTAATTACATATTTGCTCAGCTGCTAATTATTTCCAATTACATTGTCTATTTCATCTGTGTTTTTCATCCCACTAAATAAATGTCACATGTACTATTATGACGGTGACATTCATTTTCAATTTGGTTGGTGTCAAAAAATAAATCGGTACTGAAATTGAAGTTCTCATGTATAATAAGAGATGAGTCTAATTTTAATACCTATATATAGGTATAGGATCATGTGAGAATGGATCTTTGTGTGAGAAATGAGAATAAATTCTCATCACAAGATCAAGTGAGATCGGCGGCTCCAATCTTCACAAATTATTAAACTTGAGTAGTGGCATTTTAGTAATTATCAAATTTACTTATTTTCAGCCTTTTGTTGCCCAAATATGTCCAGATCCCCCTCTCTCTCTCTCTCTCTTCATCGTTGTCATACCCGCCCCTTTTCTGTTCATCTCCCAAAATTTTCCTTTAATTGAGATGAAATCAATTTATATTTATTGAAATCTTGTTCAATTTACGAAACAACAAATATTTTTCCATTTCAGATATGCCTCGTGGGTCAAAGTCCGGCAAGAACTCAACTAGAAAACAATGATGGTATATTTTTTTTATGTGTATTTATTTTTTTGTTCCTTTTTTTTTTTTTGGCAAATAGGTTTTCGAATTAAGATCTATATATAATTTGAGTTTGTTTAGATTTTTAAGGTTTACAATTTTCATATTGATTTGAAAATTATAATTTTTCAGAATTTTTTATTTATATCGCAAATTAAAGTTCGGATCGCGATATACACACAAACTTGGATTATTTCATCTTTATGGTTGGTTTGTTGTTATGATGCATCAGGATTGGTTGTACTTKTTCTTCTTCTTCTTCTTTGCTCTTCTATAAGGGTATATAACTCAGAAACTAGGTTTTTTTTTTAATTCTTTGATATGTCGGATCTTACTTCCTGTGTTCTATGCTTGTGTAATTTTCAATTATTGGACAGTGTATTACTTAGTAATGTGCAAAATAATTCTTATTATTGTGCAATGTTTTGCTTATTGATGTGCATTGTATACGATTTATGTGCATACAGTTTTTCATTGTATATATGTTGTATATTTTTCTTGATTAGTCACCCGCTGAAAAAGAATTCTTATTAATGTGCACATGAGTTCTTATTATTGTGCAATTTATTACTTATTATTGTGCATCATATACAGTTTCTGTGCATGCAGCTTTTCCTTGTCATTTTTCTTCATATAATTTTTTTTCTTTTTGGCAGAAAGATGCATTTGAAAGATTTCTAAAAGTAAAAAATACGATCCACTACACCAATGTGGTTGTTAAACTTGAATCACATTTTATGGAGATGTTATGCACAATAAAGGTAGAAAATGTGAATTTGGGTGTTTTTACTATCAAGCACATGGAGTCTGGATTGAAGGTCAACTGTGAGATTGAGACAGGAGATAAAAAAACAGTTAAATTGTATCTGAAAGAAGTATTGCCATTCATTGGTATGTAGAGAGATAAACGAGTAGAAGACTGTAAACATGCAAATCGCGAAGGAGTATCTCCCATTTACAAGGCAGAGAAACTTGAACGAAAGGCGAAGGAGAATCACATTGTTATAGCATGTTCATTTTTCTATCAGACTGTTATACCATTTAATATTTTCCAGTATTTCATTTAAAATTATTTTGTCATAATGTTGTAATATTATTTCTAATTTACTTGCAATCAGTTATGATTGTAATAATCACTTATTTACAGAATCATGAGTTAAGTTATTCACAATCATGGAATTTCATATTGCAAGGATGAATCACACTGATGTAGCATGTTCTTAATTTCTTTTTTTTTTT
>BMAC01000230.1:251160-261705 GCA_014905375.1 Phtheirospermum japonicum
TGGGAAGCAGGTCATCCAATGGCGTCTTGCGGATGGGCCACAGAAGCAAATCGCTGCTTCATCCCCATCTCCCTGCACCACCTCTGCATTTTCCTGCCATTAAACTGAGTCCCATTGTCCGACACTAACACTCGTGGTACTCCAAACCTACCAAATATGTTATCAAAAATAAAGTCCATTATGTGCTGCTCGCTTATCCCTGTGATCGCTTCGGTCTCCACCCACTTCGTAAAGTAGTTAATCGCCACCACTAAGTTCTCTTTGTTGCTTGGGGTCTTTGGAAAATGACCCACAATATCAATTCCCCACTGTGCGAATGGGCACGGCGAGCTCATAACCATCATCTCCTCAGCCGGTATGTGAATAACCGGAGCATGCATTTAACATTTTTTACACGTTCGAACCAGCTCACTAGCCATAGCTTTCATCCCTGCCCAAAAGAAACCAACCCGTAACGTTATGCACACTAAAGACTTTCCCTTCGCATGATCACCACAATACCCCTCATGTATCTCTTTTAACACTTCGGATCCACGTTCTTTAGCTAAACACTTCAAAAAAGGTCCAAAGCGTGATCTTTTGTATAGTTCTTCGTGTATCACACAAAAGCGAGCTGCTGTTCTGGCCTCCTTCGTTGTCAATCTCTCTGCGCCTTCTTTTGCTTTGACCAAAACATCCCAAATAGGTGTACGCCAATCATCTTTTACTTCAAGTTCCATAACCTCTTTACCCTTTTCCACGCTACTGTGATCCAGCTCCATTAATGTGATTTTTCGAGTATCACAAGTCACCAGGGCTCCTGCTATTCGAGCGAGCTGATCGGCACGGGTGTTTTCAACTCGCGGTAAATGTTCCAGCTTGAATTCATCAAAACGTGCTGCCTCTTCGCGCAACTTATTCAAATACACCGCCATCCGCTCTTCCTTAGCTTCAAAAGAACCATCGAATTGACAAGATATCAGCTGGGAGTCTGTATACGCCCACAATCTTCGTGCCCCCAGATCGCTCGCCATTTTGATACCCTGCAACACAGCTTCATACTCTGTCTCATTATTGGATGCTTTAAATCCTAACTTGATCGCGAACTCCGAATTCTCCCCTTCTAGGCTGGTCAACACAATACCCAGCCCTGCTCCCAATGCCATAGTCGAACCATCTGTATATAAGGTCCATGCTTTCACCTCCTTATCCACGTCAGCTGGCCTCGTCATCTCTTGTAAAAAATCTGCTAACACTTGCGCCTTGATAGCCACCCTTGGCTCATAAACCACATCATATTCACTCAACTCTACAGCCCACTTCACCAATCGTCCTGACACACTCGGATTGCCCAAAACTTGCTTGAGAGTTAGGTTAGTACGTACCTTCACCTTGTGACTCAAGATATAGGGTCTCAGCTTCCTAGCTGTACAAATCAACGCAAAACCTCCTTTCTCCAACTCGGTATACTTCAACTCAGCCCCCCGCAGCATCCTGCTAAAGTAATAGATAGGCTTTTGCGTGCCCGCTTCTTCTCTTATCAACACAGAACTTACTGTGACCTCCCCTACGTATATGTATAAGATCAAATCCTCTCCCGGCATTGGCTTGGTCAATAGTGGTATCTCTGCCAAGTACTTCTTTAACTCTTCAAACGCATCTGCAGCTTCTTTTGTCCACTCAAACTTGGATCCCTTCCGAAGCGCCCTAAAAAATGGGACGCCCCTCTCCGCCGACCTAGAAATGAAACGACTAAGGCCTACAATCCGACCTATAAGCACCTGAACCTCACGCACCGTGCGAGGATGTGGCATCTCCAAAACAGCTCGCACCTTTTCTAGGTTAACTTCAATTCCTCGCTCTGTCATCATATAACCCAAAAACTTCCAAGACCGTACACCAAACGCACACTTCTTTGGATTGAGTTTCATCGCGTACTGTCTTAATACAACGAACGTCTTTCTCAAATCTTCCACATGGGATTCTGCTCTCTTGCTCTTAACCAGCATATCATCGACATAAACCTCCATGGTGGACCCCAGTAGGTCTTTAAACATACGGTCCACCAACCTCTGATAGGTCGCTCCTGCATTCTTCAAGCCAAAGGGTATGGATACAAAACAATTCGTACCCGTAGAAGTAACAAAACTCACTTTGGGTTGATCTTCCTTTGCAAGAGGTATTTGGTGATACCCCTGTGAAGCATCCATCATACTCAACAGCTCGCACCCTGAGATAAAATCCACCAATTGATCAATTCGCGGCAAAGGATAACGATCCTTCAGGCAAGCTTTATTTGGATCGCAAAAATCCATACACATCCTCCACTTTTGAGCAGATTTTGGCACCATCACAACATTAGACAAATACTCAGGGAATTGAATCTCCCTTATGTGGTCGGCTTTCAATAATTTCTGCACTTCCTCTTCAATTACTTTATCAAGCTCTGGCCCAAAATGTCTCCTCTTTTGCTTCACCGACCTCGCCTCCGGATCCGCATTTAAATGATATTGTGCGACCGCCGGTGACACCCCAGTTAACTCTCCATCTCCGAACGCAAATACATCCTGAAACTCTCTCAACAGCCTGATCAGCTCGTCCCTCAGCATCTCAGGCATTAGGGTCCCCACCCTCGTGGTATACTCCGGGCGATCTTCCTCTAATGAGATCTCCATCAGTTCTTCATTCTGTTGGACAGAGTTCTCCTATTCCTTCATTTTCTTTGTACTAAGCACTCCCTCTAGCTGATCGTCACCCCTCTCGCGTTTATTCTCCATCAACCCTTTCCTGACTGCCAGCTGATAACATGATCTCGCGACCTGCTGTTCTGCGAGGACTTCCCCTACTTTGTCACCCACTGGAGACTTGATGCTCATGTGATAGGTTGATGTTACCATCCGGAATGCATTGAGGGCAGGTCGTTCTAATATAGCATTATAGTTCGACCTCCCTCGGATGATCAAAAACTTCAAGCTCTTCTCCGCTTGTGCCTCGTCTTTTCCTAGTACCACCTGCAGCGTCAGCTCGCCCTCGGTATTCACCTGTGCCCCATTGAATGCATATATGGGCGTATTCGCAGACCACACCCTTTTTTCCAACTCCATCTGCTCAAGAGAGTCCGTATATATGATATTCACCGAGCTTCCATTACAAAGATTCTGCCGACCTCGTATCCCGCAATCTCGGCCTCGATCACTAATGCGTCATTGTGATATTCCTGTAGCACGCGCCGATCACTGGGGCCAAAAGAGATGACTGGCCCCACAGCTTATGATTGCCGACTCACACTAGCGACCTCCCACGTTCCTGAGCGAGCTGACTTAACATGCCTTTTCCGCGCATTATTGGAATCGCCATCCGTCGGTCCACCCGAGATCATGTTTATCCTTCCTCTATTCCTTCGCGGACCATCGTGTCCTTGATTTCCTTGCTGTCGTTGCCTCACGACCTGTTGCTGGGGCGGACCTCCCGGTGGTGGTGGAGGTAGCGGCCGCCCCTGCTCCTTTGGCTCTCTCTCCTTGTAAATTACCTCCTTCAAATGCCTCGCTTTTATGAGTCTTTCTATCTCTTCCTTGAGGGGCCTGCATTTTTCAGTGTAATGTCCGTAATTATTATGGAATAAACAAAAGGAGGAAGTCTTAGGGTGAGTAGGGATCGGTGTGCAATCCTCTGGCCACTTTATAGCGTCGGGTACCAAGCGCTCCATAATGGTGAACACCCTAGCTCACGGATAAGCTAACGGTGTAAAATCTCCCTCCCTTAGACTTCGCACATTCTCTTCTGACCTCCTACTTATCACAGAGCTCGGGCTCAAGAGCCCGCGCACTATCCTTCTCAATTCTCTTCTCAGCTCTCTTCTGGACGTGTTATCTCCTGTATCCGCGACCTCTCTGCTAAAACGCGTCCGATGTTCTTCTCCAGCTTCCTCTACCTGTACGTATTTATGGCATCTCGCCAAAACTTCATCATATGTCTGTGCCTCTTTCTTGACCAAAGACTTGCGTAAGTTTTCTCTCCTCAATCCCTGGTGCAGAGCTCCAGCCTTCATCTCATCAGTAGCAGTCGGCACTTCCAGAGTGGCGCTAGTAAACCTGTTAATATATTGTTTCAATGTCTCGTTAGGTCGTTGTACCATGGTGAAGAGCGATTGTGACATCTTCACACTCTGCCTCACGCTAGAAAACTGCTTCAAAAAAGCAGCTCGCAACACTTGATAACTGGTAATCTTTCCCCGTGGGAGCTGGTAGAACCAGTTTTGCGCGATCCCCCCTAAGGTGGATACAAAGGCCCGACATGCCGCAGCATCCGTATAATTGTGTAACATTCTTGCATTCTCGAAGAACTGTAAGTGCTCAACTGGATCTGTCGTTCTCCGATACTGGAATTCTAACGCCTTATAACTCTTAGGCACAACGGCGTGTAACATATCATCTGAGAAGGGATGTCCTTCATCCCCATCGATTTTCTCTCCCTCCACTTGTTTTTGTAATTTCAGCATGGCCTCCTGTAAATCTCTAAAAGCCTTACTCTGTGGCCCTACTTCGTTTTCTCCTTTCCCTTCATCAAATCCATTACGACTCTTACGGGTTTTCTCTCAAAATTCACCATCCGTATCTGAGGTCTGAGTCCCGCTCTCACTAACATGCTTACTGTGTCGGCGACCTCTACGCCTATAATGGCTTCGCTTTACTTTCACTCCCGTCACTCTCCGCTTACGAACATGAGAATCTATGGATGAGGTAGAACTACAAGCGTCCTCATTTCTTCTCTTACTCCATCCTCTCTTTTGAGACAGTCTCTTAGACAGAGACTTCTCGTTATGTTTTACTTTTCTGATCGCCGACTCTTCCTCGTGCTCGCTATCTGATTTATCACCCTTTTCTTTCCCAGTACCCAGCCCGCCTGCTAGGTACCTATATAACTCCTCCTGCTTCTCTAAGGGTACAAAATCCATAATCCGTCTAAAAACCCCTTCTTATTCTGGCAGGGCTTATCTTTGGGCAAATCCTCCCCCTCTTTTGTCCCTATGTGAATTATTTTCTGCGCTTCCCCCTCCGGCGTTCTTGCCTCCAAACCTTCCACTGGTCCCTTCCCATCATGCTTCTTGGGAGAGGGCGGCGGTGTGTTACCAGTGCCTTGAATCGCTGGATCCGCCTGAGAAGGCATTTGTCCGTCTTTTGTCATCTCTTGTTCGTTGATATCCGCAAATCTGTTCTTCTTTTTATTGTTCGATACAGAACCATAGTGCAGGGTTCTAGAAATTATGTTGCTATCCTTCATATTTTGTTTGTGAAATCTCTCACGCCTTTCGCTCAAGGACTCGATGTCCCTCTTTCCCACAGACGGCGCCAATTTGATAAGTCCAAAAAGTTGGTCTACCAAATATAGGGGGTACTAACCTCAAAATAGAGATCAGCGACTTGAAACTGCTTCCAAACACGTCATAGCGACCTGCCAAGCCCTCCACGAATCTCCTGGCGACTTCGCTGGTCTTGCAAAATAGCGCTTCAGATGGGCCGAATTTCGAGCCCGTTAAGGCCCTACGACGCTTAATTTAATAAGCGAAATCAAACACTCAACACTTCTCTTCAAATATAAAACAGTAATGCGATAGAGTAATATCGACTTAGCCCATAATGAGAGGTATACACCTCCTTTTATAAAGATAGGGGAAGTGCCCCTCAATATAGGGTTACCTTCTCTAAACATAATTTCATAAATATTACAACTCTACAACCGACTCACAATTGGGATTCTCTCCGCATGTTAAGTTCTCATACATAACAAATTTCTTTAACATAACAGGCCTGGGCCCTTTATACAGCCCACCGAAAACCCTATAAATCACTCACTTTAAGCCCACATGCTTAATATTCATAAAGCCCATAATCGAGCTCAAGTACACATCTCAAACCATAAGAGACCGCGACCCTATATGAGAACTCATTCTCATACTACAGGTCGCTACTCTACACAAATCAGCTCGCTCACTTTTCAAAGACACAATCCAACTCGCTCATCTCCCAGAGGAACACCCTCTCTAGGAGATGAGATCGCCTTCCACAAATACTCAAAAACATCAAACAATATCACGTGTGGACACTTTTGGTCCGTATCACGTGTCATGTTGTGATTAAAAGGTAAAACATGAGGTGCCGAAATGGACGATAAAAAAGCAATACATGGGATGTACCAAAGTTGCCGACGATGATTAATGGAATGTAGCCAAAGTGATTAAAGTGTAATGTGAGGTACCAAAGTTGATATGATTTAAATGTGGGGTACCAAAATGAAAACATGGTATGTATAGTTCATGTCTGTGATGCTTGGTAAAAATAAGTTGGATTGTTGTGTAGGATAAAAGTTGAATTGAAATGATAAAAAAAAAAAAAAAAAAAAAAATGATTTTGTATTAATTTGATAAATATGACCCCTCACCGGTTCGATCCGATTAAAAATAAAAAATAATTGGTTCTCTATACCCGGTTGACTGGTTCTTTCGCAAAGGCTTTATGAGAAGAACCAGATCAGTAAGAGGACCGTTTGGCAAGCCAGTCGATTTTCAGAACCATGTGAATTACATGTAAAAAATTTCTGAATTGAATTAGAGTATATTTCTTTCTTTCTTTCTTTTTTTTTATTGTTTTTGCTGTTCCTACATGTGATCACATATTCATCCATGTAAATAATATCAATATTTTGTGAGTTAGTATAAATGAATATATTTGCAATAAAATGGAGTGAAACAAAAACTTGGAATATAAATTTCCTCCGACAAGTTCAGTAGTATTACAATACCCAATGAATTGAAATCAAAAGCACAAAGAATAACATTGGCATCTCATGATGCAGCCTTTCCCCATCTGAATGTTGACCGAAATTAATCTGCTCGCCTCTCACAACCTCCACGGGGAACACGCACGTGCCCGTCGACGGATTGACGTCGGTCACATTGCCCAACCCTTCGAACCAACACCCGCGCTCGTCCTGAAACCTCGATTGGAAAAACATGTTGAACGCGTACGAGACGTTCTGGTAGAAGTTGAGCTCGCTGCACGACCCTCCCGGGGCCGTGGCGGTGCAATCCGCGCCTCCGCAGGCTTTCGCAACTTGCTCGTACACTTTTGACAAGTTTGTCTTGTTGTCGGTGAACACGCACCAGCGTGCCGGCATGCGCTGGATCCCTCTCGCCCTGGCGGGGAAAATGTCGCGCCCCTGGCCGGACAGGTCGATCTTGAACTTGGGTTCGCCGTTGGACCTGTAGATAGGGGTGGAGATGGGTGGCAAGTCACGATTATAAAAGTGACAGTGTTAAAAGAAAAGGTGAATTCTATCACACTAATTATAATCTATGTGACGGTCACACATGACACCAACCAACCAAACATGATTCTAATTTTATAGATAGTTGATAAATGGAAAAATAATGGGTTTGGAAACAATACCGTGCATACCCTTAGTTTTCAACTTCTAGGGGGCTTTTTTTCCAATTTTTCAGCTCTTCAGCTTTTAGTGTCTTTTTTTAGTTTTATAGTGTTATTATATATAGCTATTTTTTTTTTGGGCTACTTTTTTTTTAAGAGAATCTCTGACGTGTCAAGATTCGTCGGACCTCCTGACAGGAGTGTGCCTCCTCATTAGATAGATGACACGAAAACACGCAGTGCGTGATATGATAACACGAATTGCCACCCGTACCTAAAGATGCCCCAGTGCCGCGCAAAGGGTTGCCCGTCCGAGTTCTTGGGCTCGTCCGTCAGGGCATGAAGGTAGGTGTCGATAGGACGCCCGGGGCGCTTGGGTGTCCCCTTATCGCTCGCGACCAGCGGGAGCAAGTCCTTGAAGAACCTCTCGGCCGTCGACGCATTGGCCCCCGGGTAGCCGTCCGTCGGCCAGCCGACGTGGCCGACAACCACCTCCATGTTGGCCGGCGCGCCGGCCTTCTCCAGGGCCCACACGACCGAGTCGTACATGAACTCGAACACGTTGGTGTAGACGGCGCCGCCCACGTCGCGGACGACGTGGCGGGACCCGCCCCCGACGAAGGCGAAGTCGGGGTCCAGCTTGTTGGTGGCGACGTAGAGGATGGGGAACATCTGCAGGACGAAGGGGGCGCCGTTGTCGGCCAGGTGGCGGAGGGTGTCGTTGATCAGCGGCTTGAGCTCGCCTCGGAACTCGGCGTCAGAGGGCCGAGCGATGTTGTCCTTGAGTACGTCGTGAGAGAGTGGCAAGCTGACCTTGATGTGGTCGGCATATCCAAATTCGTTCAGGGCGACTTGAACGGCCTTCAACGCTTTTATATGGTCCCAGAAGAGGGGTATTAGAGAACCGTTCGATTCCTGCAACTGCTTATTATATACGTAGTTTCCTATATAAACCCGCCTGCAAACATACATTTGCGGGATAAGAACAACATATATGTGTGTTTTTGTATTCAAACTTAAAGATTGTTACGCATGATCATATATCCATATTGATTTGTGCATTTGTATCCATACATGCCTACATTGTTTGATATGATGTTGAGATATTATATATGCTCACAATAATGACATCATCTTATACAAACTGCAGTTAACTTACCTAAATCGAAACACCCAAATAAAAGAATTTTGTTCGTTATCCAGGCAATAAATCTTTTACCTTATATTGGCAGGACCCAAATATTGAATATTTTTTTGGACCCATGCTTGTGCACTCGTATTGTTAGAAACGAGGTTGGTATAAAGGATGCTGACGGTGAGATTAATCCCAGTCCCACAGAAAGCCTTTAAGATATCATCCTGAGAAGTATAAATTCTAGCCTGCGGGACACCATTCTGTAACAGCATATCGACAACAGTCGATGGGATCAATCTCTGAGCATTTTGTCTTCCCCAGTTCAACCCTATCGCACCATTTGCGATCATGCTTGTCAACGAATAAAATATTATTACAACACATGCAACAGGGACGGTCATGTTTTTTAAGGCCGCGTGCAATAATTTTGCAGAAATATTTAAATTTCTGGATCACAAGACCTCTATTTATTTTGTAAGAATAAATGCAATAATTTTGCAGAGATGTTTAGATTTCTGGATCACAAAACCTTGTTTTTCTTTTCTATATTTTTTTTTTTGGGGGGAGGAATTAAATGCAATAATTTTGCATAGGTGTTGAAATTTCTAGATCACGAACACCTTTTCTTTTTCAAGGCATGCAATAATTTTGCAGAAATACTCAAATCTCTGGATCACAAAACCTCTTATTTGTGGTGTTGTTGGCTATAGAAAGATGTTTGCAAGAGACATTTTCTTTTCCTCGGAAAAGGAAAGAAAAGTACTTGGATTTATGTTGCCCGAGAGGTTTATATAGGTGCAAATTTTTTCAAGGCCATGTTTTTGTGGGAGATAAATGGGAGAGGGAGAGATTATTTATTTTTATCCATGCATAATTAATATTTAATAATATATATCGTCACAATGCAAGTGAAAACAAACTCAATAGTACGAAGAGATCATTATTAGAATTCCAAACTAAAACAAAAAACGAAAAACGGGATAGTTGTAGAATTGTTGGAGCCCAAAAAAATCAAACACAAAGTTCGACAATTTTCCCCCTTGCAAAAAAGGAAAATGGAACATAATAGTTTGCACGGTTCAGAAATTCATGTATAACTACTACAACTTTCTTTTGCCAATATTTCACTATTCTCAGCAAAAATTGCAAAACTCACCTCTAAGGATACAATTCCTTTCGACATCCGAAAAATCAGGTATGCTTGTATATTACACGTATTTTGTCAAAACCTATCTGTTATTAGAAACGTAATTGCAAAATTCGACAGCAATTTAATCCGTTGAGAACATCTCTCGTATGGTTACTACTGATACCGAAAGTTAGCCAAAATATATGAAAATGAAAAATATCCTTCATTTATACCAGCCTGTGAGTAGCCACCGCAGCAAAAAACACAATCCGCAGCACAGGGCCTGTTGCACATAAATCAGATATGCTTGGTTTTAATGGTTTTTGTAAATGAGCATACTTTTTTGCAATTATCATGTACATACAGTTCAGACAAAAGGAATCCAATACTAGATATTATAATTAATTACTTTAATTTATTTAGTTATCAATTTAAGGGTTAATTGCAAAATCTACAGCTTCAGGTCTTACAAATTTTTTTTGTAATTAGGTGAATCCTCTAGGGTACTTTTTGTAATTAAACCATAATCCTTAAAAAAACGCAGAAAAGAACGAGTGAAGTTTTATTTATTTTCAAGTTGCATTGGTTGTTCGGATCACATTCTAATTTTAATCATCAACAGACAAGAATAGCTTTCCTTGCATGTGAATTGAGATTAAAGATTTTAATCAACATCTAATTTAATGCTTGTTATTTGTTACCACGCGTCAAGAAGTTTCGACTAAATTATTAAAAAAAACTCGGTTTCTTTTTTCAGCGAAACACTTTTGATATTCCTTTGCTCCACAAGTTCTCAATTTCCTCCTTTCCACTCCCTCAGGTTCTCTCTCTCTCTCCCACCACACACTCTCACCCACCCACCCACAAAGATACACTTA